>MJUU01024930.1:72987-85861 GCA_002080025.1 Modiolus philippinarum
CATTAAAATCTTTCTTTCAGCAAATTTTTCATAATTAAGGGTCCGATAAATTATATGTTGGAAATATGGCGATAAAAAATCTCCCCAATTTTACCTGAAAAAAATGGCTAATCTCCCTGAAAATAAAGGCTATCTCCTGCATTGGCTCCAGAGACCCATCACATGTATGTACAAGTTCAGAAGGGAATTTATGCAAAATATGGTATAACACTTTAGTTGACCTTTTTTCATTCAAGTCAATATAACTCTCAAGTTTTAAATGGCATGAGAAAATTATAAGTTGAAAATATATTGAATTTTGTTGGGTCCAAATGAATTACGGCAAGGGTCACCTGTTGCACCTGATTAAGCAAAAACAAATCTATTGTTTTTGAAAACAGAAGAATTGTTGATGATTTTTGCAGGATGTTAGTCATGTTAGTTGACATTTGAACTTGAACTGGTTCAAAATATTGGCTCAAAATTTTATGACAAAATTGAACATTCACTTTTACAAGGTTTTATAGGAGTAGTTTTTATCTGAATATGCAAAATTTGACATAACAATTGTGTTCAGACGTTATGCCAAATTTTGTTTCTTTTTCCAGCGCGTTATTTGACATTATGTCAATATAACTTACAGAAAAATACAGTAAAAAAGTTTTATTTAGTTTTTTTTAGTTCCTTTAGTTTTTCACTCAATTTCAATTTTATATAGAAAGACTAAAAAGCATTTGGATTTATCATAAAAGTATGAAAGCTGAATTCTTAAATTATCAAAAAGACTTCTTGTCAAACTAATTGTCAAACTAACACACAAGAAATCCTTTATTCATTAAATGATAGAAGTCCTTGGTGTGAAATTGTAACATTCAAAATAATGTTTGCAGAAGCAAATATATGTTCACAGCTTCAGTTTTCATGTCTTATAGCTTAAATGCAAGATAAATGAAGAAAAACAAAAAAAAAAAATTGTTGACATGTATAACGCACAAAATTTGTTTAGAGGATAAACATGTTGTAACATTAAAGATCTTGTTCATAACTGGTTTGCAAAATAGATTTTTGTCTCGCCCACGACGAAAGTCACGGAAAGCGAGACATATGCTTACAAAGTGCGGCGACGGTGACGTAAATTTTCATGATAAGTTTTTGTGATTAGGTCATTTTCTCAGTACATATAATTGGTAGGTCAATGATATTTGGTATATAGGTTGGTCTTCAGTAGTACATGAAAGTCTTCTATATGGCTTTTGTCTGTGACCTCAATTTCACGGTCCAATGAACATGGTTTATGTTTTTGTGCTTAGTTTAGTTTCTCAGTAACTATAAGTGGTAGGTTAATGATATATGGTATGTAGGTTGGTCTTAGGTAGTACATGGCAGTCTGTTATATGGCTTTTGTCCTTGACCTCAATTTCACGGTCCAGTGATCATGTTAAGTTTCCCAATATCTATTAATGTAAGGTCAATAATATTTGGTATTTGGGTTTGTCTTAAATGGAACATGACAGCCCCCTGTTTGGCTTTAGCCGTTGACCTCATTTTCATGGTCTAATGAAAATGTTTGGTTTTTCAGTATCTATTAGTGGTCACTGATATTTTTGTTTTTGGTGATTCATGACAGTTTGCTCTATTGTTTTTGTCACTTACCCTAATTTCAGTCTAGCTAATATGTTTAGTTTTCTGATTTAGTCAGTTTGAGAATTCACATCAATTTTTTGACCATGTAGGGACATCAATTTGGGTCCACACTTGTTCTTATTAGTATTTAACGACCAAGCAGGGATGGGCGAGACATCTATTAGGGTCCACTCTTGTGTAAATTTTTAACTCTTTTGGCTAGAAAAGCTCACAAAGCTTTTTTTCTTTTGAGCTGATTAAATATTTTTAAAGTTAGTGAATTCAGATATCTTGCAATCCTTTTTATACCCGGCCACACGAAGTGGCGGGGTATTATGTGATACCCTCAGTCGTGTGTCCGTCCCCTGAAGGTTTCCAACTGATACATGTGAACGAAATAACGCGAGGTCTTCAAACTTGGTATGCAAGGTGCTTACCACAAAACTCAGGTCAAGTTTGATTTTGGATTCAGAGGTCCAAGGGGTTCTGGAGTTATGCCCCTTTAAACTTCGAAATTTTGTGAATTTTAGGGTTTCCAACTGATAACTTGTGAACGAAATAACACAAGGTCTTCAAACTTGGTATGTAACTTGTTTACCACAATACTCAGGTCAAGTTTAATTTTGGGTTTAGAAGTCCTAGGGGTTTGCCCCTTGAAACTTTGAAAATTTTGCGAATTTTAGGGTTTCTGACTGATAACTTGTGAACAAAATATCACAAAGTCTTCAAACTTGGTATATAAGTTGTTTACCACAATACTCGAGTCAAGTTCTGTTTTGGGTTCGGAGGTCCATGGGGGTTCTGGAGTTATGCCCCTTGAAACTTTGAAATATTGCAAATATTAGGGTTTCATACACATAACTTGTGAATGAAATAACAAACTTGGTATGAAAATTGTTTACCACAAAATACAGGCCAAGGATACTTGTGGGTTCAGGGGTACAAATTGTTATGGAGTTATGCCCCTTTTAACTTGGAAATTTTGTGAAATGTATCAGGGTATCATGTAATGCACCATTACTATTTTTAGACCATGATATTAATTTGTTGGTATCATACCCAGAAATACGAACAACATTTGATATATATTTATACTTCTAAGTGCATGTGCATGCCATCCTGATACTTGTCATGTACTTGACCTAAATTTTATGGTTCAGTGACTCTGTTCTTTTTTTTTGCATTCATCATAATCAAGCACAGTGCATTTCTCACATTTGAGACAAGCCAGTACCTATTTTTAGCCGTTTGAGATATCCTTGTCTCAACCCACGTGTCAGATAAGAATTTCACGTATGGAAATACATTATGACTTGACGGACGCCAACTAGAGTCTGGTTATACAGAAACTTGTATTTTGTGAGAAAAACAATCAAACACCGTTGAAAATGCAAAATTAAGAAATCTCAGACACCCTCGGGTAAGATTTCAATGGTAACTGACTCGGCAAGCCTCGTCACAGAAATATAAGAATCTTACCCTTGGGTATCTGAGATTTCTCTATCTTGCACTTTCAATGGTGTTAGATTGTATTATTCTCAGCAGCTGTTACATCTAGTACAGTAACTATACCTCCATAGTTAGTTTGATGGTAAATCCAGCATTTGTCCAGATGTGCATGATTTGTGCAAATGTAGTTGTCAGTCAGACACATTTAATTTAACGTTAACCTTGACTTCAATTTTTCATGTTTCCCGACTTTGTTTTTAGCTCACCTGACCCAAAGGGTCAGTGTGAGCTATTGCCATCACTTGGCGTCCGTCGTCTGTCCGTCCTTCGTCTGTTAACTTTTCACATTTTCATCAACTCCTCTGAAACCACTGAAGCAAATTCAACCAAACTTTAGAGGAATGATGTATGGAAGGTCCTTTACAAAGATTGCTCCTTTCGTTCCGATCCGATAAAAAACATGGCCGCCAGCGCGGAACTTAGGATTAACATTGGACCCTATGGGAAAAATCACATTTTCATCTTCTGCTCTGGAAAGGCTGAAGCAAATTGAACCAAACTTTACAGGAATGATGAACTTTAGGTCCTTAACAAAGATGGCACATTTCGTTCCATTCCGACGAAAAACATGGTCGCCAGCACGGAACATGGTTTAACATAGGCCCCTATGGGAAAATCACATTTCCATCTACTCCTCTGAAACCACTGAAGCAAATTCAACCAAACTTTACAGGAATGATGTATAGAAGGTCCTTTACAAAGATTACTCATTTTGTTTCGATCCGATAAAAAACATGGCCGCCAGCGCGGAACTTAGGTTTAACATTGGACCATATGGGAAAAATCACATTTTCATCCTCTGCTCTGAAGAGGCCGAAGCAAATTGAACCAAACTTTACAGGAATGATGTACTTAAGGTCCTTAACAAAGATGGCTCATTTCGTTCTGATCTGACGAAAAACATGGCCGCCAGCACGGAACACGGTTTAACAAAGAACCCTATGGGAAAATCATATTTTCATCTACTCCTCTGAAACCACTGAAGCAAATTCAACCAAACTTCACAGGAATGATGTATGGAAGGTCCTTTACAAAGATTACTCATTTTGTTCCGATCCGATAAAAAAACATGGCCGCCAGCGCGGAACTTAGGTTTAACATTGGACCATAATGGAAAAATCACATTTTCATCTTCTGCTCTGAAGAGGCTGAAGCAAATTGAACCAAACTTTGCAGGAATGATGTACTTACTGTCCTTAACAAAGATTGCTCATTTCGTTCCTATCCAATGAAAAACATGGCGGCCAGCACGGAACATGGTTTAACATGGGACCCTAAGGGAAAATCACATTTTCATTTTCTCCTCTGAAACCACTGAAGCAAATTCAACCAAACTTTACAGGAATGATGTATGGAAGGTCCTTTACAAAGATTGCATATTTCTTTCCGATCCGTTAAAAAACATGGCCGCCAGCGCGGAACTTAGGTTTAACATTGGACCATATGGGAAAAATCACATTTTCATCTTCTGCTCTGTAAAGGCTGAAGCAAATTAAACCAAACTTTACAGGAATGATGTAGTTAAGGTCCTTAACAAAGATTGCTCATTTCTTTCCGATCCGACAAAAAAACATGGCCGCAAGCACAGAACATGGTTTAACATAGGACCTTATGGGAAAATCACATTTTCATCTACTCCTCTGAAAGCATTGAAGCAAATTCAACCAAACTTTACAGGAATAATGAATGGAAGGTCCTTTACAAAGATTGCTCATTTTGTTTCGATCCAATAAAAAACATGGCCGCCAGCACGGAACTTAGGTTTAACATTGGACCATATGGGAAAAATCACACTCTGTAAAAGCTGAAGCAAATTGAACCAAACTTTACAGGAATGATGTACTTAAGGTCCTTAACCATGTGTTAACAAAGATTGCTCATTTCTTTCCGATCCGACGAAAAACATGGCCGCCAGCACAGAACATGGTTTAACATAGGACCTTATGGGAAAATCACATTTTCATCTACTTCTCTGAAAGCATTGAAGCAAATTCAACCAAACTTTACAGGAATAATGAATGGAAGGTCCTTTACAAAGATTGCTCATTTTGTCCCGATCCGATAAAAAACATGGCCGCCAGTGCGGAACTTAAGTTTAACATTGAACCCTATGGGAAAAATCATATTTTCATCTTCTGCTCTGAAACGGCTGAAGCCAATTGAACCGAACTTTACAGGAGTGATGTACTTACGGTCCTTAACAAAGATGGCTCATTTCGTTCCTATCCGACGAAAAACATGGTCGCCAGCACGGAACATGGTTTAACATTGGACCCTATGGGAAAATCACATTTTCATCTACTCCTCTGAAATAACTGAAGTAAATTCAACCAAACCTAACAGGAATGATGAATGGAAGGTCCTTCACAACGATTGCTCATTTCGTTCTGATCCAATAAAAACATGGCTGCCAGTAAGTGTAGAACTTAGGTTTAACACTGGACCCTATGGGAAAATCACATTTTCATCTACTCTTCTGAAATAGCAGAAGCAAATTCAACCAAACTTTACAGGAACAATGACTGAAGGTACTTTACAAAAATTGCACATTTCATTTCAATCCGACAAAAAACATTGCCTCAAGTGCAGAACATAGTTTAACATTGGAGCCCTGTATGAGAAAACCATCCTTTTCATCATCTTCTCTCAAAACAATTAAAGCAAATTATACTAAATGTATAGAAGGTCCTTTGCAAAAATTACTCATTTCAATAGGATCAGACAAAACACACGGGTGCTAATTGAGAACATACCTAAACACCCTACCCCATTGGTAAAAAACATGATCATTTTTGGTCATGCATGGCATATAATTAGAAGCGTTTTGTCAGGTGAGCGATACAGGCTCAGAGTTTACATTGACATGATTAATTTATCTACATGTTCTGTGCATCTCACTACTATATTTACATAATTTTCTCCACCTTCTGTATATAGCTTCATCATGCATAGACCACAATAAGCAATGAAGGGATATGGAGTAAATGCACATGAGACAAAGTCTCTACAAATACATGGTAAGAAGCAATGGAACAACGCTTTTATTGTTGTTCTTCATCTTGAATGTTTATTGGGCAACTCTTGTTACCTGTAATGTTTTTGATTGGGTCGTTTATTTTTATCTTGAGAGTGTTTTAATTGTCATGCTTGTTAGAAATAACCCAGAATTTAATTTTTTCAAACATCTTCAAGAAATACTGAGAACAGTGATTTTGTTTTTAAATCACTCATTCCAGCCATGGTAGCAAGTCCTTTAAAACTGATGACTAATTGTCTGAATTATAAAAACTGCCAATATATTTCTCTTGAGCTTGATGTATAGCAAAACTAAAGAATCTGTTTAAAGAATCTAAGTCTTCAAAATGTACATGTATGTTTAATTATTTTTTTAGTTATGATATTAAAATAATAACTATTTATTTATATATTTCAGACAGAACAACTACTATAGGTCAAATGATTAATAATTACCTAGGAAATAAATGTGATATAGAAGACCATTCGGTACACCTCTTATTTTCTGCAAACCGATGGGAAATGGTGTAAGTGTTTATAGATCATGTTTTACACATTTAAAAAGTTCAAAATAAAGATCCACAGCTGGAAAACAGGGATGCCAGTTACTAGGGCCCAGTAGCCCAAGGCCCCTAAAATTTGACCTGGGCTACTAAAATTTTAAAACCAGAAGCCCAGGTTGCTGCTGAAATATCCTGTAATTTTGGTTGTCAAAAATAAAGTACTGGGCTAGTAAAATACAACCTGGGCTACTTAATTTTGTTTGGCAGGGTCCCAGGTGGCCAATTTGTCAATATTGTGAATTAAAAAAAAAATCTGCACAATTATGTAACTGGGAAAAGTCATGACAATAAATTTTTTAGCAAACTACAGATAAATGTACATTGGAGTACTATACTTATACTGAATATGCTAAACAAAATGTTGAAAACCATCTGGTATTTGATTTGAACTCTTTGTGCTTTGTTCGATATGTTCAGACTTCTTGATTTTTGTTCTTTTTGGAACCCTTGCTGAATACAGTATATGTTTGGTTGGGTTCTTAATTTCCTGGTTTGATCAACGTACAAGTCCACAAAAACTGGATATTTAAGAAAAAGATTATTGCAAGAGGGCTCTATGCGAATTAGAACATGGGCAGACCTTATATTTGTCAATATTTTATACCAAGCGATAGCGAGGTATAAAATGCAGACAAATATAAGGTCTGACCATGTTCTAATTCGCATAGAGCCCAATTGCAATAATCTATTTCGATTCTAATTTACTTAACAAGAGTTTTGAAAACATTCGAAGCGGCTCTTACATGTCTTAGAGAGCAATATTGGGTTTTGCACTAGAATTGAAATATGTCGGAAAACTGCATACAAACACACATAAATGGACATAGAGAAATCTATATTCATTGTTTTATCAATACAAGTGGCTCATAAGCTTGTAAATAAATACAAATAATCAGTTATTAATCATATAAAATACGGATATTATAAATTGAAGTGGTAATAAGTGTGAGCAGATTTATATGACTGCTTAGTTGTGTTATTTTTGAAGCAAAAAAAAAAAAAGGAAAGGAATAAAACTCATATTTATAATTCTGTTAGAAATTAAAAAAAATTATATTTAAATTGTAGAGCATGATATGCAACATAAATTGGATTTCATAACAACAACACATTTGTTGCTAGGTTACTGTAATGTCAATTTCAGTTCTGAGTTGTAAATTTAGTAACTGTTGTAAATTTCTATTATCATGATTATTGTCATCATTTGATATGGATTTATAGGCGATTCATTATTTAAAACATTATTTACACAAAATAAAATGAATATTGAACATGTTGAATGAATGAAATGTGAAATTGAACATTACGAATGTCCTTTTGTAAAAAAAAAATATATGCATGTGCTAAAAAATATTGTTGGAATTAGAACAAAGCTTTGTTTCCAAAACGAAAGAAGAGAGTCATATTAGAAAAATCAACAGAAAGTGTTTGACTGTCTGCCTCACACTGGCTCACAGTAAATCAGATGTTTCAGAAACTTGGCATGCTTGTGGACTGCAGGTCAAAATGTATACCAAAGTATTTTTCATTGGCGATACATAATACGATAAATTGGCTCAACAATTGATTGATGGTTTATATTCAAGAAATGATATGCAGTACACAAAAAGTATTTTAGTTACAAAACACCCGGGTCTTACTAGAGGGTAAACGTCAAGAATTGCTGACATTTATGACTCTGCCAATATGTTGACAACAGGAAGTTGACTGGTGTTCACCACAACATTTTTAGTGTTCACACTGTGAAAAATGTCAGACCTAAGTGTTATGTAAATTGAAACATTCAGTGTGCTTATCAATTTTGTTTTCTAAACAACAGCTGTTGAATACCAAAGGCAAGGCCAAAACGAGAACACCAGAAGATGGAAGACTAAAGACACTACTAACTCACACACAAACACCACAAATACAACACTAAAACTTAAGCACTAACAGTGTGAACTCTTAAGAAACAGACTGACAGAAGGGTAAGCATATACAGCACCAAAGTGGGGAATCTCTGACAAATTTTATACTGCAGTAAAGGTTGATACAAAAGCTCTGAAAAATTTCATTGACACCACACACTGGTCATTTGGTTTATAGTAGACCATCATATTAATTCAGAAAGTCTGTTTTTTACAATCATCTTTAGTCAATGAAATCATTATTATTTACATATATTTATATCATTGCTTTTATTGTAGATGTGGTGTATATTTTTTTGCATTATTTACAGGTCTAAAATGAAGTCCTTATTAGAGTCTGGTACAACACTGTTAGTAGATAGATATGCCTATTGTGTTGTATTTTTATTGCATTATTTACAGGCCTAAAATGAAGTCCTTACTAGAGTCTGGTACAAAACTGATAGTAGAGCCTATTGTGGTGTATTTTTATTGCATTATTTACAGACCTAAAATGAAGTCCTTATTAGAGTCTGGTACAACACTGTTAGTCGATAGATATGCCTATTGTGTTGTATTTTTATTGCATCATTTACAGGCCTAAAATGAAGTCCTTATCAGTCTGGTACAACACTGATAGTAGAGCGTATTGTGGTGTATTTTTTATTGCATTATTTACAGGCCTAAAATGAAGTCCTTATCAGTCTGGTAAAACACTGATAGTAGAGCATATTGTGGTGTATTTTTATTGCATTATTTACAGGCCTAAAATGAAGTCCTTACTGGAGTCTGGTACAACACTGATAGTAGATAGATATGCCTATTCTGGTGTGGCCTTTACAGCAGCAAAAGAGGTACATTGTACAAATGGAATATAGGATATTATGTTTTTGATACAGGATATTATGTTTATTTATCGCCAGTATCAAGTGAGCCTGATGCTTTACTCTGTGACAAAGTCTGTATCAAAAACAAAATTTCCTATATTTCTTTTATCGGCAATGCACAAAATGATGAATGAAACTTTTGAAATAAGCTAAAATTTCTATTTCAGCAGATTTAATCTTTTGTTAATTGCAATTGTTTATATGCATTCTTCATTCAATGTATTACATGTATGAACACTGCAAACAGTACCAAAACATGACGTCAGCATAGCAACCTTCATGTGGTACCTTGACAGCGACCTTATAATTTCATGATAGTGTCCAGTTGGGTGATACTGAGATTTTCAGTCTCTGTAGATCGAAGGAATTACTGATAAATTGTTGTATATAGTGTTTGCAAGTGTCATGCATTTAATGTGTAGAACAAAGCCAAAAACAATAAAAAAAACCATAATTTCATCTACTGTCATGACAGTGCCTCCCTTGCATGACTGCTTGTTAGCTCACCTGACCCAAAGAGTCAGTGTGAGCTATTGTTATCTCTTTGCATCTGTCGTCTGTCTGTTGAACTTTCACATTTTCATCTTCTAGTCTGAAACCACAAAAGCAAATTTAACCAAACTTAAAAGGAATGATGTATGGAAGGTCCTTTACAAAGATTGCTCATTTTGCTTTGATATGACAAAAAACATGGCCGCCAGCACGGAACTTAGGTTTAACATAGGAACCTGTGGGGAAAATCACATTTTCATCGTCTCCTCTGAAACCACTGAACCAAATTCGATCAAACTTTGCAGAAATGATGTAAAAATGGTCCTTTACAAAGATTGCTCATTTGGTTTCAATCCTACATAAAACAGCGAGGAACATAGATTAACATAGGACCTTGCAGGAATTTAATAATTTTCGTTAACTAAGTGAAATTATTGAAGCAAATTCAACCAAACTGAATTGGAATGATGTTTTGAAATTCCTATACAAAGGTTGCTCATTTTGGTCAGAGCAGCATGGAACATAGTTTAACATTGGACCCTAAGGGGAAATCACATTTTAATGATCTCTTAAACCACTGAAGCCAATTCATCCAAACTATATCTTAACATTAGACCTTAAGGGAAAAAACATCATTTTTGGTCATCAGTATAGAGGTGGCTTTTATAAGAAGCATTTGTCAGGTGAGCGATTCAGGCTCAGTCGCTGTGCCTCTAGTGTTTTTTTTATACCCCCGCCGCACCCCCCTCCCCCGCTATAGCTGGTGGTATATAGTGATCATGGTGTCCGTTAATAGTTCGTCCATTCTTGTTCATTCGTTATTCCGTCTGCCAAAGGGTACAAACTTTATGGTAACAACTCCTCATAGACCACTTGATGAAATTTAATGAAATTTTCACAGAATGTTCAGTACATATCGCCCATTGTGCACTAGCTATTAAAAAATTTGCCGTATTGAGACGGGGTTTGTTTTATGTTATTGTTAATAAAATTGCGCAACTGAAGTATGCGACAGCTTTTAGGTAGCATTTACCGTTTTTGAGAAACAAGAGGCCCAAAGGGGGACAAATGGAAAAAAATGAATTTTTCAATTTTTTGTCGGATCTTCATGCAGTATTTTTGTCTCGCCCGCGACGAAAAGTCGCGGAGGCGAGACTTAGGGATAGCGTTTCCGGCGGCGGCGGCGGCGGCGGCGGCGTCAACAATTTGTAAACTATTGCGAATTAACAAGCTTATGTTAGTTGTAGGTCCATAGTTTTTTATGTGCAGTTGCATCCTTATGGGTACAACTCAAATCCCTACTAAGATTATGGCCCTGGTCCCTTAGTCACACATGAGCGATCACATTAAGTTTTTAGCAAGCAGTTTGTACAGCCAATACCAGTAGTCCTAGGCACTTGATATTTGACATTCAGTTGCATCTTGGGGAGTACATACCGATTCCATGTCTAGATGGTGGCCCTGGTCCCTTAGTCACACATGAACGATCACTAAGTTTTTAGCAAGCAATTTTTACAGCCTATACCAGTAGTCCCAGTCACTAAGTAAACTAAGTTGAAGAATTATATTTTATTTTTATAACTGCAACAGTAGATTAATGTGCAAAATAAAGCGATGCAAGGGGCGGGCGAGACAAATCCTGTGTCCACAGTTTATTCTGTAAGTTTCTTATAGCATGTTTAAACAGATACTTTTAACAATTAGAACCATTTCAATAAACAAGAGGCCCAAAGTGGCTTCATCTATTTCAGAATAAAGGGGTTAAATTGGGTGTTTTTATGGTAATAAACAATTTTGAACTATGTAAGATAAACTTTTAATACTTGGCAAGTGTATAGGTCTTGTCAAGAGGAATATAAATATGCAAAAAAATTAGGTCAAAGGTCAAGTTCATAGGGGTAAAAAGGGGTAAAATTGGGTATTTTCATATATTTTACCATAGAATCTGGGGGCATATGTAGTGTTTCACAAACACATCTTGTTTTGTAATGCATATTGTAAAGGGTGCATTAGTATCATGCTACGTTGAGCGCAGCATGATACTACTGCAGGAGTTGGACACAAACTAGTGAAAATAAAAATTAGCCCTTTTGATCCCTTATAGCTAAGAAAAGGTATTAGACATGCTGAATCTTTTGAGTCCCAACTAAAAGCTTACATCTAGAGGTATAAAAAAATCCCGTTGAAATCTGATGAAAAATTGCAATATTGGTCCTTTTTGTCCCCCGCCGCACCGCAACGGTGAGACATAGTAATGGTCTGCGTCCGTGTGTCCGTCCGTCCGTCCGTCTGTCTGTCACACTTTCTTGTGGACGCAACTCCTCGGAAACCGTGTATTGGATTATGTTCAAATTTTGTAGGATTGTTAATCACTATATGTACTAGATCATATCGCACTGCCATTTTGATTCGTCAATTTTTATAGGAGTTATTGGACTTTGACTATTTTTAGCAATACTATACAACTGGAGATCTTGTGGACGCAACTCCTCGGAAACCGTGTATTGGATTTTGTTCAAATTTTGTAGGATTGTTAGTCACTATATGTACTAGATTATATCGCACCGCCATTTTGATTCGTCAATTTTTATAGGAGTTATGGGACTTTGACTATTTTTAGCAATACTATACAAATGGAGATCTTGTGGACGCAACTCCTCTGAAACTGTATATTGGATTTTGTTCAAATTTTGTAGGATTATTAGTCACTATATGTACTAGATTATATCGCACCGCCATTTTGATTCGTCGATTTTTATAGGAGTTATGGGACTTTGACGATTTTTAGCAATACTATACAAATGGAGATCTTGTGGACGCAACTCCTCGGAAACCGTGTATTGGATTTTGTTCAAATTTTGTAGGATTGTTAGTCACTATATGTACTAGATCATATCGCACCGCCATTTTGATTCGTCAA
>MJUU01024930.1:92344-107200 GCA_002080025.1 Modiolus philippinarum
TGATTTGTGTAGTACTCATCAAGACAATTAATTTGATGAAACATCATTGTCTTATAATGTGTAGTAGTTGAGAAATGGACCTTAACCCAAAACATAACCAAAGTCACTGAAGCGTAAAATGTAGGTCAAAGCCATCTAATTGTCAATGATTTGTGTAGTACTCATCAAGACAATTACCGGTAATTTGAAGAAACATCATTGTCTTATAATGTGTAGTAGTTGAGAAATGGACCTTAACGCAAAACTTAACCAATGTCACTGAAGCGTAAAATGTAGATTTAAGCCACCTAATTGTCAATGATTTGTGTAGTACTCATCAAGACAATTAATTTGATGAAACATCATTGTCTTATAATGTGTAGTAGTTGAGAAATGGACCTTAACCAAAAACTTAATCAAAGTCACTGAAGCATAAAATGTAGGTCAAAGCCATCTAATTGTCAATGATTTGTGTAGTACTCATCAAGACAATTCATTTGATGAAACATTGTTGTCTTATAATGTGTAGTTGTTGAGAAATGGACTTACATGTAAAACTTAATTAGAGTCACTCAACCATGAAATGCAGGTCAAAGAGTCAAACTGCCTAGTGAACTCTGTAGTACTATCAAGGATCTACCTACTGGCCTACTATAATTGTTCTATACCTTACAGTTATCGAGAAATGTGCCTTAACGCAAAACTTAACCGGACGTACGGACGGAAGGACGGACAAGGGTAACACTATATGCCCCTTCCACATTCGTGGGCGGGGCATAAAAATCAGTTCACAATTTTTGTCTATGTGAAATTTTACCTAAGAGAAATTAATGTTTATTCTATAAATATTTACATAAATGTCAATTTTGAACCACAAATGATAAAATTTTGTCTTAAAATATATACTTGAAGTAAGCAAAGAGTGTTTAAGTTACAAAACACCCTGGTCTGACATTGAGTGAAAACACCGAAATTGGTGGTGAAATGCTGGTGTCTACACTGACATTTATGACTTTCCAATATAGTTCTATGTAGTTTGCTGGTGTTTACTCCAGTATTTTCGGGTGTTGACCGTGTGAAATATGTCAGGTCTGAGTGTTTTGTAACTGAAACATTGTGTGTACTGTACCTATTTTACAAATATCCCACGAAACAAAATTTCACGAAACAATCAGTTCAACACATTCCCTTAAATGTAATCAATAATTATGCAAAGGAGATAATTTGATAAAAGAATTTCATACAGCTATCAACAAAGTAATTTTTGTCCCCCTGCCCAACGGGACGGAGGGACATAGTAATGGTCTGCATATGTGTGTCATGTTTTTCGTGGCCCAACTCCTCAGAAACCGCTGGTCATAATTCATTCAAATTTTACAGGATTGTTAGTCACCATTAGTGCTAGATCATATCATATCGCCATTTTGATTCATCAAATTTTGTTGGAGTTATGGGACTCTGATTGTTTCCACATTGTTATACAATGGCAAATCTTGTGGAAGCAACTCCTCAGAAACTGCTAGTCCGAATTCATTCTAATTTTACAGGATTGTTAGTTGCCATTTGTACTAGATCATATCGCATCGCCATTTTGATTCGTCAAATATTGTAGGGTTATTGGACTATAAAAATTTAACAATATTATACAATGACAAATCTCGTGGACGCAACTCCTCAAAAACCACTACTCAGATTTCCTTCAAATTTTCCATGATTATTAGGCTCCATATGTACTAGATCATAGCAATTTATTGTCCCCCTCTGCAACGCGACGGAGGGATATAGTAATGGTCTGCGTCTGTGTATCACATTTTTTGTGGGCGCAACTCCTCTTACACCACTGGACAGATTTTGCTGAAATTTTGTGTGATTGTAGTTGTCACCAACTGTAGTTGATCATATCATGCTGCCATTTTGATTTGACAAATTTTACAGGAGTTATGGGATTTTATCAACTTAATGAATGCTACAGCCTAGGAACACTTTGTGGCCGCAACTCCTTTGAAACCACTGAACAGATTATGCTGAAATTTTGTTTGGACATTTGCCACCATATGTACTCCATCATATTATGCTGCCATTTCGATTTGACAAATTTTACGGGAGTTATGGGACTTTATCGACTTAATGCACACTGCAACATAGGAAGACTTTGTGGACACATCTTCTCAAAATCCAATTAAAGGATTTTGCTGAAATTTTGCTTGGCTGTTTGCCACCTAATGCAGTTGATCATATCTTGCTGCCATTTTGATTCGCAAAATTTTACAAGAGGTATGGGTCTTTACCGACTTTACTGCAGCGGCAGGGGACACATAGCTACGCATAGCAATCTTGTACAATTTATTCTCTTTTTTATATGGTGACATTTAATTTTTGTTATGATATCCAACTAAAGGCTCAGAGACTGAGCCTGTATCGCTCACCTGACAAAATGCTTCTATGCCATGCATTACCAATTAAAACAGATGTTTTTTTACAAATGGAGTCAAATATTTAGCTATGTTCCCCATTAGCACCCATGTTTTTTGTCTCATTTTATTGAAATGAATAATTTTTGCAAAGTTCCCTTTATTCATTTAGTTAAATTTGCTTGATTAGTTTCAGAGAAGATGATTAAAAGGATATATGGTTATCTCATACCAGGCTCCAATGTTAACCTATGTTTTCACTGGTTTCCACGTTTTTTGTCAAATCGAAATGAAATGAGCAATTATTGATTAGCACCTTCCGTACATCATTCCTGTAAAGTTTGGTTGAATTTGCTTCAGTGGTATCAGAGGAGAAGATGAAAACATGATTTTCCCATATGGTCCAATGTTAAACTATTGGTTAACATTGGTTTCGTGCTGGCGGCCATATTTTTTATTGGATCAGAAATTTTTCAGCAATCTATGTGAAGGGCCTTCCATACATCATTCCTGTAAAGTTTGGTTCAATTTGCTTAAGTTGCTTCAGAGGAGATGGCAAGTATATGCTTTTTCCATAAGGTCCAATGTTAAACTACATGTATTTTCTGTGTCGGCGGCCATGTTTTTTAGCTGATAGGAAAAATTTCGGCAATCTAAATAAAGGACCTTCCATACAATATTCCTAATGTTCAATTTGCTTCAGTAGGCTCAGAGGAGATAGCAAATATATGCTTTTTCCATAGGGTCCAATGTTATACTAGGCCATGTTTTTTAGCGGATCGGAGAAATTTCGGCAATCTACATCATGTACATAGAGGGCCTTCCATACATCATTCCTGTAAAGTTTGGTTCAATTTGCTTTAGTAGCTTCAGAAATGATAGAACATAATGCTTTTCTCGTAGGGTCCTAGTGTGCTGGCGGCCATGTTGTTTAGCGGATCAGAAAAATTTTGGCAATCAACATAAAGGACCTTCCATACATCATTCCTGTAAAGTTTGGTTCAATTTGCTTTAGTAGCTTCAGAGGAGATAGCATATATATCATTTTTAGCTCGCCAGGACGAATGTCCGGAGAGCTATTGTCATACCCCCGGCGTCGGCGTCGTCTGCAAAACTTTAACCTTGCTTGTGAAATGGAGACCTTAAGAGTTGGGATGTAGATATTTAGTGTGTAGCTTCCTTGCAATGAATGCTTTCTTTTGGCACCATATTTGTAGACAATTTGACCTTGACCTTTTCCTGAGGGCAATTTTTGAAAAACTTTAACCTTGCCTTTAGAAGGTAGGCTTTTAGTGGTAGGGTGTTCATATTTGGTATGTGACTTCCTTATGATGAGAGCTTTCTAGTGGTACCATATTTGTAGACATTTTGTGCTTGACCTTTCCCTGAGGGCAATTTTTGGAAAACTTTTAACCTTGCCTCTAGAAGGTAGGCTTTTAGTGGTAGGGTGTTTATATTTGGTATGTAACTTTCTTATGATGAGTGCTTTCTAGTGGTACCATATTTGTAGACATTTTGACCTTGACCTTGCCCTGAGGGCAATTTTTGAAAAACTTTAACCTTGCCTCTATAATTAAGTTGTTTTGTGATAGGGTGTTTATATTTCATATGTGACTTTCTTGTGAAGAAAGCTTTCTTTCGAATTTATTGTGCATTGAGGTTACTGGAATCCCCTGCGAGCTATGTTGTCTTCTGACAACTCTTGTTCCCATAAGGGTCCAATGCTAAACCTAAGTTCAGTACTTGTGGCCTGTAAAGGTTGGTCAAAATTGGTCCAGTTGTTTCTTAGGAGATAGTCAAAATGTAAAAAGTTTTCGGACAGAAGGACGGACGGACAGACGACGGACGCCAAGTGATGGCAAAAGCTCACATGGCCTTTTAGGCCAGGTGAGCTAAAATGATTCCAAGTATGTATATTGTGAAAGTACTGTTGTTCAAGGGGTTCCAATCTTCGTGGATTATTTTGGTTTATTCAAACCATGAAATAAATTGCCCAATGAAATGCACTTTTCCCCAAGAGTTTTGATGTATAGAATTCGAAACCAAGAATTAAAGTACCCAAGAAATTGTTTTATATTTGAAAAAAAACATGAAAATTGATGTCCAGGAATAAAAGTACTTCCACTGTATGAGCAAAATTTATAAAAGTTTTTATACCCCGCCACACGTTATGGCGTGGTATTATGTGATACCCTCAGTTGTGTGTCCGTCTGTCCGTCCGTCCGTCCGTCCGTCCGTCCGTCTGTCCGTCCCTCGAAGGTTTCCGACTGATAACTTTTGAACGGAATAACATACAGTCTTCAAACTTGGTATGTAGCTTGTTCACCACAAAACTCAGGTCGAGTTCGAATATGGGTTCAGAGGTCCAAGGGGTTCTGGAGTTATGCCCCTTGATACTTGAAATTTTGTGAAATGTGGCGGGGTATCATGTAATCCACCATTACTATTTTTTAAGTTATTCTGAAAAGTCTTCAAAAGATAGACACATTGTAACATGATATTAATTTGTTAATATTTTTACATTTTCTCTAGGGATTTGATATAGACTGGTGCAAACAGCCAGATGTTGGATTACCACAACCTGACAGAGTTATATACCTTACACTTAGTCCAGAAGAAGCTGCTGCTAGGGGTACATTTGGTAATGAAAGATATGAACAGACAGAATTTCAGAAAAAAGTTTCAGAAAATTTTGAGAAATTACGTGATTCATACTGGACGGTAAGTTTGTGTTAATTGTGACTTAGTTTTAGAATGACTTCATTATACCCCTCAAACAAATTCTGGGAGGGTAAATAGGAATCATCCTGTATGTCTGTCCTTCTGTCTGTCTTTCTGTCCACACTTGTAAGCGCAACTCCTCTTAACCCTTAAAGTGCTGAATTAAAAATGGCTCCCTTTCCTGCTGTACTGAATAAAAATAGGGTTTCTTAAATCAGAGTGACACAAACTTTAAATCCAGAAGCAAGACAAGTTATGAAAGAGATAGGTATGCAAAACCTATATATTTCTTGGAGCATATTGTTTGGACTGTCTGAAAATATAATTAGGGCCCCGCATCGAGATGCGGGTGCCCTATAGTTTTCACTTTGTCCGTCTGTCTGTCTGTCCGTCTGTCCGTCAACAATTTTTTCCGTCACAGATTTCTTGGCTTCTATATGTGAAAATTTGAAATTTGGTCTGAAGCTTGGAAATGATGAGTTTCATCGTGTAAGCAATTTTCAAGTTTGTCGGGTGCCCACTTCCTGTTTGCCGATACTTTGAATTTTTGCTAAAAACCAAATTTTCCGTCAAAGATTTCTTGGCTTCTACTGAAGGGAACAATTTGAAATTTGGTGTGAAGCTTGGAATGATGACTTGTAATGTGTAAGCAATTTTCAAGTTTGTCGGACACCCACTTCCTGTTTACCGATACTTTGAATTTTTACTGTAAACCAAATTTTCCGTCAAAGATTTCTTGGCTTCTACTGAAGGGAACAATTTGAAATTTGTTGTGAAGCTTGGAAATGATGATTTGTATTGTGTAAGCAATTTTCAAGTTTGTCGGACATCCATTTCCTGTTTACAGATACTTTGAATTTTTACTGTAAACCAAATTTTCCGTCAAAGATTTCTTGGCTTCTACTGAAGGGAATGATTTGAAATTTGGTCTAAAGCTTGGAAATGATGAGTTGTATTGTGTAAACAATTTTCAAGTTTGTCGGACATCCACTTCCTGTTTGCTGAGACTTTGAATTTTTACTAAAAACTAAATTTCGGTCACAGATTTCTTGGCTTCTACTGGTTTGAAGCTTTGAAATGATGAGTTGTATTGCAAAAGTGGTTTTTCTAATTTGTTGATCAACCACTTCCTGTTTGCCAATACTTTTACTTTTTACTATAAACCAAATTGTCTTCATAAGATTTTTAGACTTGTATCCACTTGGAATGATTTGATATTAAGTCTGAAGCTGAAAAATGACATGGTTTGATAAAAATTCAAGAATTCACTGTATCCAGCAAATTACTGTATCAACACATTTGTGTCAAACAGAGTGTGAATCCACACTTACCTCAATTTTACTTTTGCATGGAATTTCAGGATCGAAATTGCGGGGCCCTTCCGACAACGCCAGTTTCGACATGCTCTAGTTTATTAACCATTATAGGTTAGAGATTACCTGAATAGGTAAGAACAGGTGAGACAAAATAATTGTATACAAACTATTTTTTATTTTTCTGGAACAAATAAGTTGAAGTATCTTTACCTAGCCATGGTTTTGATAAAGAAGGGAGTTTCTGCAACAATATGCACGAAACACTGGTTTATTGGCAATGCCCATGTTAAGAGCAAGTCCTAGAATTTGTTTCATCTCATTCATCAGCTGTTCGTGGATTTATCGTACCATGAGTGAATCCATCTATTTGGCTAATATTTTCCGCGTTTCTAAGCTTATTTGCCAAGGATAATGGTTTGTTTCTGCTTTAAGGGGGTAGACCTAGGGTAGGAAGAGATAACTCTGTTTTTCACATTTTTATTACTCACACAAACAAATATAATCATTACTATAGGTATTATTAAAATTTTAACATTGTAATTTTTTTTCCCAACAGCAAATAAATATTAATTTTGTCATGAAAACAAATATCCAACATCCAGTTATTCATAATGAGTGCATTTTACTCTGCATTTTTGCAATGCTGTCCAAAGATAATGAAAATATGTAAAAGTCAGATTTCTTCCAAAGGAGGTAATTTATAGCACAGATTCATTAATTTTATTGCTTTTTACCCAATTTTTTCTAAATTAAGAAAAACTGGGATGGTAGGATTTTCTAAAATTTTAACATATCTTACATACACTAGTTTTCTTTCTATTCTCAGTTTTTGGTGAAAATTAAACGACAGAAGTTTTTGCAAGAAGTTTTTAATAGTGATAAAAAAAAGAGTAAAAATATCAGTCTATACTATTGAGAACACCCATGTATTTCAGTTCAAATTTACTATCATTACTCATGCTTATTTTCACACATATCTAAACTACAGAATTTTGCATTTGAAATTATCTTAAATCAAATAAAAATTTAATTAGAGCCAATTTTATACACTGCAATCAAGTCCTGAATGGACCAAATAATATGTGGAAACACGGTATCTTTGATGACCATTAGACATAAAATGGGACGGTAAAAATTGTTGAAAATCGCTGAAAGTTGACATGAACATGTGTAGTTTTAATACTGAAAATATTAAGAAAATTAAAAGAGTGGAAAATTTTAGGCTTCCCCAGGTCTACCCCCTTAATTGAAGCATAGTCATCATTATCAAGCAACAGACTGAAAAGTTCACTTGGTAAAGCATCATTTGTAATGTGTATAATAACACGTGAACTCTGGAAGGTCATTTTGGTTATTCGGAACAAATATCTGCCAAAATATCACCATTGTAGTCCAAACTTGGCAACTCAACTTCAGAAATCCTGAGGTCAATTTCATCAAAATTAACATCATTGAACCCCAAGAATTCAGCCCCTGTGTCGAAATTTCTCTGAAATACGGATTGTTGAAATCCAGATCATTGGCCATCTGTCACTTAAAATAATTGAAGGGTAAATCTATTTTTATTTAGCCAATCAACGATTTTTATTACTGTGACAAAGCTAAAAAAATTCCTTAACCAACTTGGGAATCACCGTTCTATTTCTATTTTGGGAAAAACAGCGCATGTTGTTTACCAGATGTTGTCATAGGGCTATTCCAAGAAAAAATGCAAGGGGGGTTGGACAGCACTTTCTTCCAGACCCCACCACCCATACATTTTTTCCTGGAATAGCCCTAGCGAGAGAACAGTCAAAAACGAGTATACTCATTTCCCATACTGGCGGCACATAAATTGGAAACAAGAATACCCGGTCCCTACACATTAAGGTTTAAACCACTTAAAGGATTTTGATAAAACTTTACACAAAGGAAGAACACAATATGGAGATATGCATGAAGGAATATAATTAGGGCCCTGCATCGAGATGGGGGTGCCCTATAGTTTTCACTTTGTCTGTCCGTCCGTCAACAATTTTTTCGTCAAAGATTTCTTGGCTTGTATAAGTGGGAATGATTTGAAATTTGGTCTGAAGCTTGGAAATGATGAGTTGTATTGTGTAAGCAATTTTCAAGTTTGTCGGACTTCCACTTCCTGTTTGCCGATACTTTGATTTTTTTTACTTTAGCAAATTTTTCGTCACAGATTTCTTGGCTTCTACAATAGGGAATGATTTGAAATTTGGTCTGGAGCTTTGAAATGATGACTTGTATCGTGTAAGCAATTTTCAAGTTTGTTGGGTCCACTTCCTGTTTGCCAATACTTTTAATTTTTTTTCTCTGAACGAAATTTTCGTCAAAGATTTCTTGGCTTGTATAACATTTGTATAAGTGGGAATGATTTAAAATTTGGTCTGAAGCTTGGAAATGATGAGTTATATCATGTAAGTGATTTTCAAGTTTGTCGGACTTCTACTTCCTGTTTGCTGATACTTTAATTTTTTTACTTTTAACAAATTTTTCGTCATAGATTTCTTGGCTTATACTATAGGGAATGATTTAAAATTTGGTCTGGTGCTTGGAAATGATGACTTGTATTGTGTAAGCAATTTTCAAGTTTGTCGGGTATCCACTTCCTGTTTGCCGATTCTTTGATTTTTTTTTTATGAACAAAATTTTTGTCACAGATTTCTTCGCTTCTACTATAGGGAATGATTTGAAATTTGGTCTGAAGCTTGATAATAATAAGTTGTATTGTGTAAGCAATTTTCAACATTGTCAGGCGTCCACTTCCTGTTTGCCAATACTTTGGTAAAACTTCAAGAAATCACTGTATCCAGCAAATTACTGTATCAACACATTAGTGTGTCAAACAGAATTTGAATCCACACTCATCTGATTTTTACTTTTGCCCACAGTTTCAGGATCGAAATTGAGGGCCCTTCCGACAACGCCAGTTTCGACATGCTCTAGTTATTGTCTGAAACCAGGAAGGGGAGATAATTTGACTGACTTTTCATTGATTCCTTATATGTATGGGTTTCCTTGCAAGCACAACTCCTCTTAAGCCACGTAAAGGATTTTAATGAAATGTTACACAAAGGAAGGACACTGTATGGAGATGTGCATGAAGGAATATAATTATTGTCCGAAACCAGGAAGGGGAGATAATTTGACTGGGACTTTTGTTGATTCCTTCTGCTATGATTTTTTGGACTTGGGCAATTTTTCAAAGAAATAATTCAAGCATGTCAAGGCGTAGATATTGTGAAATCAAACTGGAGGAGAAAAACACTCTTTTCATTGGTTTCCTCTTGAAAAGTTGTTTTCAAAGCGTTGTGAATCTTATGATGAAATTTCTCTAACATGTATGATTTTGTGTAAAATGTCAAAGAGGCAAAAAAAAAGGTGAATTTTATTTTGTCTGATTTTGATAGAGTATTTAACATGTTTAATGGCACCCTTACAAAAAGTTCTTTTTTGAAAATTATATCATTATATCCATACTTGTATTGTGTTCACACCTGTATTGTGTCCACACCCACTTAAATTTGCATTTACCATATAGATTCTAGGTTCAATGAGCATGGGGTATATTTCCTGCCATTCGGCAACAGCTCTTGTTATGACTTCTCTTGAATGAGAATATGAACATCAAGAGCAGTCAGTTTGATAATTGGACTTTCCATTCCATTACTAAATTTTGAATATTATCATGTTTTCTTCTATCTGTTACAGCTTTATGAAGTTAGATGTCTGCCATTTTGCATTTGTATTTCTTGCCATGTCTAAGGAAACATTTATTGAAGAAAAAGGGCCATTCGATTTTAATGTTCAAATTGCTGCAGTAGCAATATTCTGTTGACCTGTAAATAAATAATTGGCATTTTCTGATTGTTATTGTGTCATGCATGGCGACATATAGTGATCACTATCCCTCGTCTGGCGTCGTCGGCATCACAAAAAAAATCTGTCACACTTTTCTCAGGAACCATGTATCCCAGCCTCCTGCAATTTGGCATCGGGTATCAGTGTGGAGACCTATACAGTTTAACCCTTTCACTGCCAAAATTTCAAAGCAGACCAAAAAGACGTTACGTTTGTGACGTTGCCACATACTGCAGCCGTAAAGGCGCACGCCAATTGGCAGTAAGGACGTGACGTCCGTGTTCGTGTAATGCTATATCACCGTTTCTGTTATTGTCCTGTATTTTGATATCGCTATCACTTCTATCATAATGAAATATGATTTCTTTTATAAAATCTAAAAGCTTAATAAACAAAAGAGAGAAACAGAATGAATGGCCCAAATGTTTAGCATTATTGCGTTCAACTATGGGCCATTCATTCTGTTTCTCTATTATACTTTTTAGCTGTTTTTTATTTGACTATTTTGTTATATCATTCTGCATGTTAATTTGGGCATCTGCACAATATAAATGTTTATTCTATAACATTTAATACGTTGAAAAGTCGTAAGATACAACAAAAACTTCCAACAATTAACAATTTGAGATAAGGGGACGACCATTTAATTCTGAGAGAGCCTGGCAAATTTTATCGAGCCAGATATATATTTATTTTCGAAAATTTTAGGGTCACAGAATTTACCGTACTGTGGATCTACAGGTCAGAGTATTTATCATTTCTTATCAAGGAAGTGTATGCCAGAATATTTTTTTCATCTTTATTTAGGCCAACATTATTACTATTTTCTGCGAATGCCTTCCTAGCCCCAATAACAATCAAATGGTCGCTTCCTTAGCATCAAAAAGAGAAACCCATAACATCCTAGCTATATATATATGCCGATTTAACGCACCTTAATTGAGGTAACTTTTTAAAGTAGGTAAAATGAAACCATACCAATGCACATCAAAAGTACATATAGCGAGATTTTTAAGCAAATAACAACACCATGATTTTACATTTATAGGATGGACACTATTTAAGCTTTCAATAAAGTTATTATTATCATTTTATTGCCATNCCTATTTCTATATCCCGGGACCCTCGGGGTCAGCCTCCGTTTAGGAGGGGTCACACCCCGCAAGCCGGAGATACTGGGTCCTATTTCTATATCCCGGGGTTCCCTCGGGGTCCTCTGTTAGGATGGCTCATACTCCAAGCTCAGAGGATGCTGCGGGCCTATTCTTCAGCCGGGACCGCGCACATATTGTAATATGTAAAAGTCAGCAAGGAACCGAAGTAAGTTTTTGCATACTGAAGAGGCTCCAGTGGGAAACATGTCGATAATTGCCACCTGTCGATAAAAATGACTTTAACTGCACAAAATGCTTTCAAGTCTATAACATATAAGACTTTAAACTGTTGATGGTGTTGTTGTTATTAAAATGCCGTTTAAGTCAAATAGCTAACCCGAAGACACTCAATTTGTCGATTTTATTATGTGTGTTGAAAAGAAAAAGATAAGATACAGAAGAGGTATAAAGAAAATGGAATTCACAATTATATCTTGAATTATGGAAAAAATATCGTTTTAATTGAGAAAAATCCAGATATATCAAACGACAAAAATTTTAGCATGTAAGTAAACTTTACTGGGAATGCAAGTCAACCGTTTTTCCCATTCGCACTCTCATGATAGTTATCTTTATTTTTAGAAGTTCAATGAAATTTAGTAAAGTCCATACCGACATATA
Organism: Modiolus philippinarum; assembly: GCA_002080025.1. Lineage (NCBI taxonomy): Eukaryota > Metazoa > Mollusca > Bivalvia > Mytilida > Modiolidae > Modiolus > Modiolus philippinarum. The sequence continues at coordinate 104,414 of MJUU01024930.1, forward strand.
ATTGTTTGTTTTACATCAGATCAATTTGGGGTTTTTATGTTTTGTTGTGTTGTGTTTTGTTTTTGTTTTTGTTAGCAAAGCATTGTTGATATGCTTGTCCAGCGTCAAATCAGGTGATGTATTTCTTACAAGTATTCTCCTTACAAAAATTCACAAATACTAGAATTAAAAATAAAACTTGTTTACAAATGAATAAAAGGAAAAAAGAATTAAAAAACATTCCTTGCTATAATGCATAAACCCTTTAAGGAGCGTCAGTATTAAATTTATACAATCTTTAAAACGATTTGCAATTTGATTTTTCTCTTTTTTTTCCGGTTTTCCCGCAGCCCTAATTCCTCTTGAAATTCTCTTGAAAAAGCTCGCACTCTTTTTATGCGGGAAATCAAAATATTGGAAACTACGTCATGAAACGTGACGTCATAAAAGACATGACGTTACAACGAATGTTGCAAAAACTTTTTGAGAAACAAATAATGGTTTCATTTTCAGAATGTATCTGTCTTAGATAAAATACAATAATTTATGTTGTCATCGGCCCAGATCGGCCCGTTGGCAGTTAAAGGACATAAAAATCGGCCCAATCGGCCCGCTGGCAGTTAAGGGTAACGCAAATCGGCCCAATCGGCCCGCTGGCAGTGAAAGGTCATGCAAATCGGCCTAATCGGCCCGTTGGCAGTATAAGGGTTAATAGAGTTTTTAATCTCTTGCATGCCCCCTCCCTGTTTGACGGAACATGAATATTTTTTGCGTCTTGAAAATTTCTGTCACGTTTTTCTCATGTACCTTAAACTCAGCCTTCTGCAATTCAGTATGGAGTATCAGAATGGGGACCTATACCGTGTAGCAGAGTTTTGGATCTCTCCCATGCCCACTTCCTGTTTGACGGAACTTGAATATTTTTTTGCTTATCAGGGTCACAAAAAATTTCTGTCAGTTTTCTCAGGAGCCACATATCCCAGCCTTCTGAAATTTATCATGGAGTATCAGTATTGGGACCTATACTGTGTAATAGAGTTATGGATCTCTTACATGCCCAGTTTTGTTTGACGGAACTTAGCATAATTTTTGCCGATGGGCGTCACAAAATATTTCTGTCACATTTTTTTCAGGAACCACATATCCCAGCATTTTGAAAATTAGCATGTAGTATCAGTATGAGGACCTACACAGTATAATAAAGTTTTGGATCTCTCACATGCCAACTTCCTGTTTGACGGAACTTAAGAATATTTTTTGAGTCTTGAAAATTTCTGTCACATATTTCTCAGGAACCACATATTCCTGAATTCTGCAATTTGGCATGGAGTATCAGTATGGGGACCTATACTGTGTAAGAGGGATTGGGATCTTTTGTATGCCCACCTCCTGTTTGATGGAACTTAAAATATCTTTTTGCATTATTAGCTCACCTGGCCAAAGGCAATGTGAGCTTTTGCCATCACTCGGCATCCGTTGTCTGTCCGTCCGTTAACTTTTATTCAAAGATCTTCTCCTCTGAAACTACTGGGCCAATACTAACCAAACTTGGCCTGAATCATTGCAAATTACTCGAAAACCATTACAGATATCAAAATTCTGACATAAGGATAAAAATGATCAGCATGATGAGATCTACCTGCCCTGCAATTTTGAAGAATATCAGTTTACCTGTCTTGAGTTATTGCCCCTTTTCCGTAAAAATTTCAGTTTTTCGTTACTTTTAGTCTTATATATTGAAAATGGTAGAAGTTGGAAGTGAAGTTTAACATAGGATCCTATGGGAGATGCATTCAAAGATCTTTTCCTCTGAAACCACTGAGCCAATGGGGACCAAATTTTGTCACAGTAGTCTTTGGATGGTTCCCTTTAAAGTGTGTGATTTTTATGTTCGTACTTCATCCAAGATGGTCGCCAGCACGGGACATAGTTTTACATAGGACCCTATGGGAAATGTATTCAAAGATCTTCTTCTCTGAAACTAACAAGTCAGACTGAACCAAACTTGGTCACAATAGTCCTTGGGTGGTCCCCTTTAACAAAATGTTTAAAGTTTGTGATTTTTACTTTCGTACCTCATCCAAGATGGCTGCCAGCGTGGAGCACAGTTTAACATAGGGACTCTATGGGAAATGCATTCAAATGTCTTCTCCTCTGAACCAACTGAGCCAATTGGAACCAAACTTGGTTACAATTGTCTTTGGGTGATCCCTTCCAAAGTTTGTGATTTTTAGTTTGTACCTCATCCAAGAATGAAAATGTAACATCTGGTGAACTGATTTATAGTATGAATAGGTGGTCTGTTGGTGACAATGAATAAAACAAGTCACCAGGTGAGTGATACAGGCTCATGGGAGCCTCTTGTTACACAGGCGACACATGTATTCCGTGGAAGACTTACTGGTAAGTTTAAAAAAGAAAATGTTGCTGGTCTCCTGGTCAGACAAAAATCAGTCAGGGGTGTAACCTATTCAAGTTATCAAATGAAGTACTTTTGTGTAACTGAATTGAGTGATCATGTATTTTCAGCAATAACTTATTTAAGTTATCAAGTGTTGATTTCTTGAAAATGTCCAACTTAGATTACAAATTTCTTTATGATAAAGATTTTTCTCAAACAAACAATAGTTTTTCCCAAATGGTTTAGAATCTTAACTGTGTAATTACCCAACAATTATAAATGCGCAAAGAGAGGAAATACATGCGCCAACCCCCATAAAGATTAGACCCTAGGGAAATTAAATCTCAATTATCGTTGAATTGGTTCATCAAAATCAATTAGACAGGCCATCATTAGATTGAGGTCAA
>MJUU01024933.1:0-57466 GCA_002080025.1 Modiolus philippinarum
GAGCACAAGGTCAAAGGTCATCAAGGTCAGAGGTCAAGGTCATAGCCTTTATTTAGATTTTTTCCTTAGCAACCATTGAGAAAAAACAGAATATGTTCAGTTCCTTTGATTACATCACATTTTTTTTTACCAAAATAGACCACAAAATCAAACTCAAACATGAAATGGTGAAAACTGGTGAAAGACCTTGCAATTGTTCTCTGAACAATTGACCTTTTAATTATTATTATTATTATTATTATTATTATTATTATTATTATTCTTTCCGCCACCCTCAGTGACAAAAAACTACGCGACATATCACTTCGATACTTGGTGTGGTGATTCGGTCTTGGAATGGGACCTCAAAGCCAAGGGCCACATATCGATCTATTTTTAGTAACGGAGTTATCTCCCCAATCACTGTTTATCTTGTGTTCAGATCTCCTCATAAACCGTAACCGATATCAAAATTCTGAATGGGGGAAAATGTTCGATTCATCCTCAGGATGATTTGTGATGCAAAAAAATTTTTTGGGGTCGCGACCCCGGTTACGCGTTTTTGACCCCTAAATTTGACGATTTCTCAAAGTTATCGGATTTACACCAAACTTGGTTTCCAGGTAGCTTTCATGGTCCTGATTATATATCTGGAGTCAAAAAATTTTTTTGTCCGCTATTTTCAATACGGCCGCCGTTTAAATTTTTAATTTCGGAATATCTCGAAAACTATAAAAAATTTCTGAAAACATTATATTGGAAAAATACTCCTCTCATTGAGATCTACATTTGATACATTTACTTGAAACTTCTGCGACTTACCGTTTTTGAGTTATAGCCCTTGACGCGTTTCGGTAAATCGGTTTTTCGCGAATAACTTTTAAACCGTTACAGATAGAATAGTCAAGTTACATATCAAATTGATCAGTAAGAAGAGACTTTCAATTTGAGTCCAAGGTCAAAGGTCATCAAAGTCAAAGGTCAAGGTCATAGTCAAATTTTGGTCTTTTTTTGGTAAAATCTCCAAAATGAAAAGAGATAGATGATTAAATACATTACAGAAAATGTAAATACCATTGAGATCTACATTTATTTCATTGGGTCCAACACTTTTGGACCATTGGTTTGGACTTATGGCCCAAAAAACATTTTTCGAGGTCCGATTTTAGGGTTTTTTGCTAATATCTCAAAAACTATTAATGATACAAAGAAACTATAGAAGATAAAATGTTCAGTTCAATATGGCCGACAAAATGGGGTCAAGGTCAAAGGTCAAGGTCCTTAGCAACAACTTTATTAACCATAAAAGTCCATAGCAACCATATGCAAAAAGTTTTGTAATGTTGTAAAGAAGAAATAAATGACATTGCCAACCGGAAGTGACTTTCATATCCTTAGCAACAAGCTTATTTTTCGAAAAAAATCCTTAGCAACCGTTGAACAAAAGACTAATAAAGGTCAGAACTTTTGTTTACATAACATTTTTGACCGAAATAGACATCAAAATCAAACCGAAGTATGTAATCATGGTAAAAACTGGTGAAAGACCTTGCAATTGTTCTCTGAACAATTGACTTTTTAATTTGGGTAATTTTTGTTTTTCGATAATTTCATCTGATGAAGTTGAATTAATTACCTGAACCATTGGATGTTGTTATAAACCATTGGATGTTGTTATGGTGGTATAAATACGATCTTGATCAACATTAGATTAAAGAAAAAAAAATATATGTGAGTTTCATTGCTTACCCATTTATTATGACACTACTCTTTTATGGAAAACTCAAAATCAGCTTGCTTAAGATCAAGCAAATTGGCTCTAAAAATCATTTCCTACCTTTTTATATGTTTAATGGTTACATTACTTTTGTATAATGTTGTAAAATTTAGTGTCAATTATGTTTTACTTGCTATGCACAAATGTCTATTACATTTCAAATTGAAAAGGGCTTAACATATGATATAAAATAATTGTTTGCAGTTTCACCCCTATTTCATTACAATGCAATAAATGTTACCGTATAAAACTACAAAAATACCAAAGTGGATAATAAACAGTAAATTTTGTGAGGTCGTAGACGTGTTTCAAGGAGTTAATCATATCAGAAGTATCAAAAAAAAATATGGGAAACCATTAGTAACAAAATAGTCAGAAAGAAGTACTCATTGCCAAAAAAGAAAAAAAAATCGTAATAGGAGACCAAATATAGCACCAGGGTCATCCGCCGAGTACAATACACGGAATGAAGCCTTCCTATTGTAAGGGGTTAGAATTTTGATAAAAACAGGAAATTTCTATGAAATGCAAGGGAAAAAATATTCCAAAATTTTGAATGTGGCACTTTAAATAAAATATTCAAATACAATTGTAGTGCATCGTGTATATTTTCAAGTACATAGAACATTTACTTTAATGGTGTAATGTGATATTTTATTTTTTTTAGTCAGAAATCGTAAGTATTTTTGGTTTATTGAAAGTTAGTAAATTGCATTTGATATGACAAGAGTACAATCTGAACAAAATTGCATTATATTCCTTTGATCACCCCACTGAATAAATATTGTATTAAAAGTACTTTGATCATCACATGAACAAAATATTACATTCCATTTACTCTGAACTTTTCAACAAAAAATATCATTTTGCATGTGCTATGATTACAGTTTTATATTAACAAACTGCCTTCAGTGGAGGGTGTTATGGTAGATTACCACACGAAGAAAAATATCACATGAAGAAAAATATCACCGAGACAGAGTCGAGGGTGATATTTTCTCATGTGATATTTTTTCTAAGTGTGGTAATTTACCACAACACCTCTTCTGAAGGCAGTATGTTTTTTTATTATATTAAATGCTTTCCTTCACCTTATTACTGAATAAATAATATGGTTTCTCATGAAAAAGTTAAGTGTTTTTTAGTCAAGAATATAATATAAATTACAACATCTAAACACACATTTTGTAAACTCTAACAAATAGAAGATCAAAACGGGCAAATGCTAAAATGAAAAATGAAAATAAAGTTTTTCGTAGAAACAATTAGTGTAATTCTGTGATTTATAATTTCATGGTACTGTTGGAGTTTGTATGGTTTGGATAATTGCAGAATGCGCAACATTTTAGGTTAACATTTGGAAACCCTTCAAACACAGTCAAAACATTTTTTCTGCCGGCACTTGTTTCATATAAAAAATGTCAGTTCCTCCCCCTCTTCTTCCAGAGAGGGAGAGACTGACATTTTATATGAAACAGAATACATCGGCAAACGAATACCGAAGCAAGAAAGGGAAATGGGAATTTCTGAAATCATAAATCCAATATCACGGCAATTCACAGCAACACGAATTGAGACAGTATGACAAAGACAAAACAAATAAACAAAAATGAAGAAGAACGCCACAAAACTAAAGCACTAGCAGTGTGAACCCCTATAAAAACTGAGGTATCATCAGGTGCTCCGGAAGGGTAAGCATGATCTGCTCCACGCATGGCACCCGTCACACAGCCAGCTAGAATATAGTATTGAAAATCTGTTTGATGACTGATTGGTAATTGTCATTTTCTAACCCTAAGACAAAACCAATTAAAATCCATGGTACGTGTTACTTTTCTAACCCTAAAACAGTACCAAGGTAAAAGTTTGAAAACCGTATGTGAGTGTCAGAAGAAAGGACGGGACTGGCATTTTTTATGAAACAAGTATTTACTGGTCTGCCTCTGGCGACATCACGTTTGTTTCGTAGAGTTGTTGTCTTTCGTATCAAAAAATTCTTCAGCTGTCTCTTAAACACCCTTCAGCAAATACCATAATGTATGTTAGCGACAGAAATTTACATAAATCATGAAAACGAAAAACTGTCTGCTTCGGCTAAAGTCAGTAAATAGAACTAAATACTAATCGGTAAATCTCGGTCGAAGAGGGTGATTTTTTCCGACTTCGGCAAATTTCGTTCTCAGCATGTGATATTTTCGTTGCTACGCAAAAATATCACATGTTGCTAGGAGAACACGGAGCAAACAAAAAATACTGCAAAATACCTTATTCAGAAGAACCAGTCAAATGACTGGATTTTATCAGAAATTTGCATGAAGATAATAGCATCGTTTTACAAACAAATTGTATTTCTTGTGCTATGATCACCCAATCCATATATTTTGCATTGCTTGTGTAATGATTACCTCCCTAAAATTGTATAATTCATGTGCTATGATCACAACACTAAATAAAAATAATTGCATTGCATTACTGTGATAATCTTCCTTTAAATATTGTATTACATGTACTTTGATCATATCACTGAATAGATTTATTATGTCCCCCAAACGAAGTTTGGGAGACATATTGTGTTTGCTCCGTTTCTTATTATTATTATTATTATTATTATTATTATTATTTTTCTTCTTCTTTCTTTCTTCCGCTCAATTCTTGTCCACCCCATATCTCGGCTACTATTTGACCAAACTTCATGAAACTTCACAGGAGTGATTGCCTCAATGAGTAGAAGTGTTCGCAACTTTCAAAATTTTCAAAATGGCCGCCGTTGCCATGGAAACGGAAAAAAGGCGGGAAAATTAAAAGTGCTCGGAATTGGATGAAATTTTACAGGAAGGTTGCCTGGCATGTGTACAAATGATTTTCAGCCTCAGAATCTTCAAAATGGCTGCCGTTGCCATGGAAACGGAAAAAAGCGGGAAAATTAAAAGTGCTCGGAATTGGATGAAATTTTACAGGAAGGTTGCCTGGCATGTGTACAAATGATTTTTAGCCTCAGAATTTTCAAAATGGCTGCCATTGCCATGGAAACGGAAAAAAAAGGCGGGAAAATTAAAAGTGCTCGGAATTTGATGAAATTTTACAGGAATAATGCCTGGCATGAGTATAAATGATTTTCAGCCTTAGAATTTTCAAAATAGCTGCCATTGCCATGGAAATGGAAAAAAGGCGGGAAAAATTGAAAGTGCTCCGAATCGGATCAAAATTTACGTGAAGGTTACTTAGCCTGTGTACAAATGATTTTCAGCCTCAGATTTTTCCAAATTGTTACTGTTGCCATTGAAGCTTAGAAATACTGGAAAATGAGAGGTGCTATGAATGGAATGCACAATGTTCGTTTGGGGGACATCTGTAACGCTCTGCGTTACAATAATAAATATTTTCATGTGTTTTGATCATATCACTAAATAAATCTATATACAGTGATTTTTTGAATAGAGCAAAAACACTGTCACAAAAGCTGCTTAGTCAGGAAACTAATTATCCTTTGTTACTTTCATCCCTTCCGAAATTCTATGGCCGTCATCATGACATCATTGACAGATATAACGTGTCTGTTTTCCAAATGAAAACGGACATTTTCAGCTAGATTTCACGTCTTCACGGATTTGACATAACCAGTTTTGACTCAATACTGGAATAGTGTCGCTAGCGGAGCTGGAAATGCTTACCCTTCAAGAGCACCTGATGGCACTCCTAGTTTTCATGGGAGTTCACACTATGAGTGACTTAGTTCTCAATGTCGTCTTTTTATTTCTGTGCATTGTGGCTGTCTCACGTCCTTGTTTTGTTTTTGTTTTCTCTTGTCCTTTTTGCCATGTCTTTTGACTTCAATTTTGTGATCATCTCTACCTTGTTCCTTCTGTTTTCTGCTGCCATTGTTTCATTCATTTGCTTTGATCATATCACTAAACAGATTTTTTTCATGTGTTTTGATCATATCACTAAATACATTTATTGTATATGCTATAACAGTCTCTTTTTTCAATATTGTATTTGATGGCCTTTGATCATTTCATTGAAAGATTGTATTGTTTATGCTGTTATCTGTTTTTTCATTGCATTAAAAGTGCTTTTATTATCTCAATAAATTAATTTTGTATAACATGTGCTACGCTTATATGAACACAAAGAACTAAAAATGTACAAAGAAAAACATGACTGATTCGCGGATGTAGCGGTCATCATTTTATTGGTACATTGTGTAATACAGCATAAAGAAATTGCAATAAATACAAATAAAAAGAATCATTATGTGCGAAATTTAAACGGAACCGTAAATTTATCTTTAATCGTTGAAAATGTTTTTTTTAACTTTCAACTTCTACTGGAGTTGGACGACATAAGTCTTATTCAAACAAGTTTCCAATATTGCCTTGCTTTTTGCAGCTTTCTTCCCTCAAATTATCTATTATAGACTTGCTTTGGATTTTCCTTTGATTTTGTTCAAAGGTTCATGAGCTAATCCACTATATTTTAAAAAGGTTTCATTTATCCCTTTAACAATACATTTTTTATGATTGTAGTCTTTCTATGATACATAAATTTAAACCAAAAACAAAACACGGAAACCTAAAAAGTAAAAGAACGATATTTTGACACAAAACCTTACAACAAACCATAGCAGCATCATAGAATATAACCGATCTTTTGTCTGCATATAGACTGTTCACCAGACCCTTGTAATGGTCATGGGAAGTGTCAAAATAGGGAGACAGGATATAACTGTACCTGTAATGATGGATATGAAGGTGTTGACTGCAGTAAAAGTATGTAATTTTATTTTCAGAAGAATAGCATGAAAACAAATGTACATGTGTATGATATCAACCAAATTCAATGTCAAAAATTGAGTAATTAAACAGAACATAGAATCATTTTAACTCGGAGCGAAAAAAAACTTAACACTTAAAAACCAGATGCCCAGACATGTTAGCTTCTTTTGCGTCGCAGTTGGCACTGATTTGGAACCAAATTTCGTAAAAGCTACTATGAAAGTAGTGTGCCACAAAATGTAAAACTCTGGTTAAAAAAGAGAAGAAAATGCTACTGCACCTTATGATATATTAAATTGTTACTGGTTTGCCTGTTCAGTCACTTTTTATTTGTTTCAAAATGATGCGATGGAGAAGAATCTTGTTCATAAAAGTACAGTTTTTATTTTCAAATTTACAATCAAAGCGCCGTTAATATAGTATATATAACCTTGAAGCATATACGTCTGCTTGTACAAAGATTAATTCGGTCTAGTAGTATGTAACAAAATACCGAAGTGACTGTTAATTATTTTCTTCATATGCGCATTTCGACACAGAGTACCATATAGATTACAATTTCCTAACAATTTCCTAATAGACTTGCAATTTATTTCAATAGGGGGTTCCCGATTTCACAATAAATCTAAAAAAAAGTACCAATTTAATTTACTGCCCGGTGTTCTATAAACAACAAGTACACTAAAAGAGCTTCAAAAATATGGAATAAAAAATGAGGGTTGGCGTTGCTTTTCTGGGTGTAAATTGGTTGTCAAAAAGGATGACACTTTAATTATATCAAATTTCTGGCTCCCATCGCTGGAATTAAAATGTCACACATTTTGAACAGCAGGAGGTGATTGAAATAAATGTTTAGATATTTTAATCGGATAATCATTACACAGTTTTATTTTAATATCTGTGATTTGATTAACATCCCCTCACAAAGGTTCCTACGATTTATTCTGAATTTCATCTTATGCTCACAAACTGGATCCCTGCGCCGAACACATTCTATTACTACATTGCATCCTATATGCAAATCTGAAACTTTTTGAATAACTAAATACCGAAGTTGCTGTAAATTTACTTTCTGCATATGCGCATTTCGACAACTTATGTCTCTTCAGTGCAGATAAAATCTAAACGTTTGGAAGACCATTAACTCAAAGATGTTCAAAAACTGATAAAGAACAAATACCCAATATGATCCAAATGTAAAGCCAAAATTAGCTAAGGACAGAGCTTTGCATGAGGGAGATACTCCTTAGTTTTAAACAAAATTTACAAAAATTTAGATATTGTAAGGTTCAAAATAGAATCGGCTTTCGGGTCAGCACCGAAGTACTGACTACTGGGCTGGTGAATACCTTCGGGGACTAACAGTCCACCAGCAGAGGCATCGACCCAGTGGTAACAAATAACTAAATACCGAAGTTGCTGTAAATTTATTTTCTGCATATGCGCAGTAATGAATGACGCAAGAAATAAGCTGTGAATCATTACTTCAGTTTGGAGGACTGACAGATTAATAAAATTAAGGTTTATGGTCTTGCATCATCATGATTTGATCTGAACTGATTAGTTGTTGAAATGGTCATATGTAGAAACCAAATTTACAGTAACGTCGGTATTGTGTCTATTTTTTTAAATAGAAGTACAATATTATGTTGTCAATTGTTATATGTTATTTATCCACAATAAAAAAATGTTATGACGTCAATATATAGAGGTTATCACACATCAAGAGCATGTGATTCAACTGAAAAAAATCAAGAAGCATTATAAGTAAGTTAAAATTTGCATCAATGGTAAAGTCGCACATTTTAGAGATATCAAATGTTAAGGTAGTTGGGGTGTCTAAAACTGAGCATATTTTTTGCACATCCAAGCAAAAATTCAATGAGAATGTTGTCTAAATGATTTTGAATGTCTTTAATACAATAATTTAAATAAAAATAAACAATTAGTATAATAAAGTTTGTTCAAATAATATTACATATTTGTCAAAAATTCAAAAGTTTTATAAAAGGGAGATAATTCTATCCTGAAATACCATGGAATAGGCCAAATTTTCCAAGTTTGTTGAAAAAATAAGGAAGTTGATCTCAATTCTTTTTTGAATTTGTCAAAAACATTTTAACAAAACACATTTATTATAATTTTTATAAATATGGTTTTCTTTTTATTTTAGAGTCCCAAATTACTGTAATTAAGTTATCTCCCCTTTCTTGAAAAACTAAGAAATTCTTCATGTTTCGTGACAGAACTTTTTCAAATGGTGCGTGACATATCTTTTTTATGTTTTTAAATTAAAGTTCTATAAACTACCAATAGATATACAAAGTTTGGAAAAAATTGTATGTCTGCTTATAGAAAAAATACACGCTTGAATTGCGGTATAGGACTATTTCCCATATAATTCTATTGTAAATATAGTGTGAAAACACCAAATTTGACCAATCTTTAGAACGCTGTATCTTTTTTGACATATCCGTGACCCCCAAATTTTTTTGTATATTTTTATAGCATATTGCTCTAAGTTGCATTGTACAAATTTTAAATAAGTTCTTATGTCAGAAACCAAGACACCCCAACTACCTTAAACATTAAAAACCTGTACGTTTACGTTTCCCAATAGTGATCAATAGTGGAAGTACAATTTTTCATTGCTTGGAATAATATTTTTATTGGAAATGGAGATTTTTATTTAATTTTCGGCGATTAAATGCTAAATACAACATGTTTAACTTTTGTATTTTTGTCGAGGATATTCATTTCATCGATTCTATTCGACACAAGCTACTGTCACTATTATTGTTATAAAAACTTTCCATTTAAATATCATTTTTACTTATTTACATAATCAAAATATAGTTTTGGATTAATGGCCGAAACAAAAATCGCACACATTCTTCAATTCCCGAAATTTTTAGCCGTTGAAATAAATTTCTTTCATTTTACTTTATTCTTTAGATTTATATTTTTGTATTTTTCCTTACAGTTGTAGATCGTAAGTACCACAGTACCATAATAAATTATTTGAAATTTTTGCGAACAAAAGTAACTAACCGCAAAAATAAATATTTTGGAGGGAAAATGGTTAGTGTAGTTTAAAAGGGAAAAAGAGAAAAAAGATGTCAAAACAGATATGAAATCATAGCCAAATTTCTACATGTACGCACGCTTAAATGAAACCAATCCTTGGGCGTTTTGTTAGATAGCATCGCTTACGATGCAGGTGGCTTAAACAAGTTCAAACATGGAAGAAATTTAAATTTAAATATAAAGACAGAGATGCAAAATGCAACATGGCAGTAAAAGTACCAAGAACAAAATACTTTATTGACCAAATTTGCACATGCACGCAGAGAAACCGAATGAGAGAAAGATTAGAGAGGGAATTAATAAATATACATAATAGTAATAATAAAACACACACAGTCAAACAAAGAAATGTAATACATAATACATAAGCAGAGTTGTAACTCCAGAGTATTCAGAAGTATAGGAGTTACGTGTTTTAGAACTTATATTGTACGAGTTACTAGATAAATATGTGGATGTCAGTGCCGATAGTAAATCTAACTTTGCCTGTATAAATCTACTAAGTCAAACGATAAAATACAGTCAGGTTTAATTTTGAACCTTGACATTCATACTGGTAAAATTGACAATGTGGTTTTCAGATTGTTCACCTGACCCTTGCAATGGACATGGTAATTGTACAAATGGTCCATATGGATTTAACTGTACTTGTGATGATGAACACGAAGGAGTAACATGTAGTGAAAGTAAGTATAGAATAGTTGCAATGCAATGCTTTAGTTAACTCATCATACCTTCTTTATAAATATAAGATAGTTGTGGAAAGACTTGAAGATAACATGACTTTGGTTCTCTAATACATAAAATATAGTGTGATTGCACAATGAAATAGCTGTAATGTAGAACATTCTATGTAATTTATTTTGAGTAATCATGCATATTTTTCGATGCTTGGGCAAAAACTACATTTTGCTTTAAGAATTGCTATTTGTTTATCAACAAAATTCTATTTTGTCTGTATCTGATCCTTGCATTACTTTGACTGCTTGTTGTTTTTTTGTCTTTTAGCTATAGATATCTTCCTATTCGGTATATTTTCCATTGTTTCCATTTCCATTGACAATTTTTCTGGCGGATTTTCACCTGTTTTTTTGCCTCTCGAACTTTGTCTCTTGACAGATCTATTATAAATTTAATTTTGTTACTACCCCCATTTAAACTATATGCCAGAGATGAACCAATAAACTTTTCGAATAAATTAGAACTGTGTTATTATGAATGTAGTGGAGATTTTTACAAAGTCCTCTTCTTCTTCCCCATATTTTATTTTTTTTAATTTATTTTTATGATTTTGGCTTCTTATTTAATTTTTCGCATGTGATATGGTTTTTGTCAAAACCGTGAAGGTTTTTAAATGTTTCGAACAGAAAAAGATTTTAGAGAAGTATTGTTAAGCAGGAGACTGATTGATTGCTGTTTGTATATTACCACTGACATTGAAAATTTAACGATAGTCATTTGGTGCAATTTTTTCAATGAAACTGCTGTGCTATTTTGAACCAAAGTTTTACAATGATCAGTGGTTGCATGACTCTTTCGCACCCAAAATGTAAGTAAGCCGGCAACATAATAAAACATTAAAAAGGGAAAGACAATATGAGACACAAACGCTGACCACAAATTTCAGACACATGTCACAGTCTCAAAAAAAACCTCCGTAAAGAATGAAACAAATAAAAGACAAAGACACACGTAAACAACCAAAGGAGCTTTGTTCAGCCAGATTTGGTACTGGCACTAGGAAAACTTGAGGGATTCATACCCTTCATAGCCTCATATGCAAGACTACTATCATTTTGACCTCCTGTTAAGGTGCCAATATCTCACTATTTTAATGCCAAGTTTTCTTACAATCGATTTAATGAGTGCATTTTTTGGTCTATAAGTTGTAAATTTTTGACTAGATTTAGGCACTAGTACGTTTATCGGGCAATGGATGACAATGTTTGTAAGAAAGCTTTGCCAGATAAAGTTATGTTTGTTGACGACTCGGCATTCATGAGTAAAATGAAACATAGATGTAACGTAGCAACGAATCCCACTCAAACCAGTGATAGTTGCCGTCTAGAACATACTGTGAGATATGAGAAAAGTTCATTGATGAAGGCATCATGGCGACTTCAAGATGAAAAACTACAATAAAAGAGTTGTTCCATTACATGTTTCTACCATATATTTGTAGGGACTTTGTGGCATGTGCATTTACACCATATCCTTTCATTAGATCCTATTGGTAATTTGTTTTCTATCATAATATCTTTTACACATATTTCGGTTTGTGGATTTCCAAATGTTTTGATTTGATCTGCACTGAGGAGACATGCAGAAACTAAATTAACTGAAACTTCGGTGTTTTGTTATTTACAAAAAGAAAAAAAGAGTATTTGTACAGGTATTCGAAAGAAAAGATTAAAATCAAATAAGAAATACCGAAAATGTTCACACATTGGAGGGTATCCGAGCATTTTTGACATTTATTTTCCAGAACTAAAGCTTTAAGTTTTGTTTGTTGAATTTCGTACAATTAGATGGTTAAGGTGGCCCACTCATTACATTTTTTAAATTGTGTCTGATTACGAAACTCCTCTGGTTTTGTCTCCAATTAAATGAGTGAATGAATTTTGTACACGGACCTCAACTTTTTATTTCATGAATATCTTCTATACTGTAGGTCAAATTAAGACACCTGACAAGTTTTCATAAATTTTTGATATGACTTCCTAGCTTTTAGACAAAAAATAGTCCTAATGTTAAATTAAGGGAAAATCCCGAGAAATCCATTACATGCCAAATTCTTAATGTATTTTATCTCTGTTAAAAGCACACGGACCTATATATTTCTTTTAATATTAAATTTCATATAAGCCTACAATGCTTAATCAATTTAAATAGGTTTCAAGAAATCCTTGATACTAATACGGGACTTACGAGATAGGAACTCTCGTGTAATGGAAGACAGAAACGATCTCCACAAATACCAGTAGGAGGTATAACTGGATCCCTGACATATTGAAGTAAATATAAATACCACCTAAAAACAAACTATTTATGAAATTGAAGTGCACTTATAATTTGTCCTACATGACAATTATTGAACTAAATTTTAGTTGACGAAAAACAATTAACCTGAAGCGCTACAAATAGATTAAATGTAAAGCACCCTTTGCTCAACAGTGTTCATTAATTAGTGATTCCCTCTCAAGGTATTGATGTATTGATTTTTTCCGTATAATACACAAAACATCTTCCGGAGTGAACATGTCTCAAAAGTCCCGTATTATATCAGGAGTGAGCATCGTTAAAATAAAAGCACGAAATATCAAATCGCTGTTCTGCAGATTGATATTCCTATACGTTTAGAAAAAATGGAAACTCGAGTTGGTAGACAAAAATTATGTTAGAGCTGAAGGATAACAAATATAAAAAAGCATAGGTTTTGCCAACAAAATAAGAATACATTCTGATTGAATCACGTCTATTTTACACCCGTATCGTGGTTATAATATCAGAATATATCCAGCTGTACTACGTATAAAGTAAATAAAGTTCAGACACGGCTATAACATAGTTATAGTTTTGTCTGAAATCGAATGTTTATTAATTAATTATTACAGTGACACTTTATCCAAAATATTTTACACTAATATCGCAAACTGAATATTTGTCAATGAAATAACAAGTTATATAAGATATTTCCAAAAAAGAGAAATACGTATAGAGAAAACTCGTTTTTATTTCTTTTTTCAGTCAAAAATCGTGAGTATATCGTTTTCTTTTTTCAGTCAAAAATCGTGAGTATATCGTTTCTACTCTTTTCGTTATTAGTCTTATTTATTTGTCATACAGCCGATTGGTAATATATTTTGCTGAAGTGAAATATCCAGGTAAATCCTGCAATTTGATTGGTTACCTTGACAGGGGATATGACACCGTATCCCCGTGGTAGCAAAATCACAAATTTTAAACGCTTATAATAGAAAAATTATAACACTTCTAGCAGAATATAAAAGTTATTCGGGCTTCACAGGGGATAGGGTTCATATTCTATGTCTGTGCTCAGAGGATATAAAACACAGACCCGTATCCCCTGTGAAGATTCCCGAATAATATATAGTATTTGTGCTGCTTAGCGTGAGAGTCAGCATGCCATGGACTCAAATGTATCCGTACATTAAAAATATTCGTCATATAGGGAATTTAAAATTGCTTATAACAGGTAATCTAAATCTAAAAAAAAACATTTCTTTAGTTTTTTGTGTTGTATATGTAGTGTTCGTGTGTTTGTGGGCATGATGTGTCTTTGGTCTTCCGTCTTCTGGTGTTCTTGCTTTTGCCTTATCTCTGGACTTTGATTTATGTAATCTTGTGCTTTGTTCCTTCGATATTCTACTGCCGTTGTGTTAGATCGATATTTAGAAAGTTGTCCTATATATGGACAAACACAAAATTTAGTTAAATAAGCTCTTATATGCACAATACATTTGTACATCAAATATTCTGAAATGATAAACACTACGTTCTATCTCTGGCAATTGGAAGTAAGGTGATAGAGAACCAAAAACGAATAATCCAACGACAATTGCAACATCGGAAAAACATAACATGAGTACGGCACAGATAAAGAAAAATGAATATATATATTAAACCAGTTAAATAGAGTTTATATAATATTAATATCCTTGTTCTTCACAGATTGCCAACCTAACATATGTAATAATGGAAAATGTATAAATAGTATTTCTGGATACTCATGTGTATGTGAAGATGGTTATATCGGCACACACTGTGAGACAGGTATTAAGTTTTTTTTTAAATTTTGGCTGTTTATATAGGAATCATTATTGTGAGCAATAAAGTAACCAATATTATGCAAACACTAAGCTAGCTGAAAGGACAAAAATAACAATAAAAAATAAACAAAGCAGATAAAATTAAAAAAAAATTAGTTTTCAACTTAAGGTAGATCGATCCTAATAAAAATATCAGACAGAATTTTTTTAATTTTGAGATATTGTGTAGGTCTTAGTCTATTTGTTAAAAAATAAAATAAAAATGATATGTCACCGATCATCTTTCCCTGTTATCAGACTTCGAAAATCAGGATCATAATTGACTTTTTCTTTTATATATATATATATATATATATATATATAAACTGTCTATAAATTCAGTCAACGTGGAAACTTGTTCATCTCCCCGGATTTGCGAATATTTACGCTAATGCAGGGCCTAAAAATTAAAATATAACGGTCTATCGTAGGAACCCAACGGGGTTAGAATTAGAGAAATGAATATCGAGATTGCCTTCCCACCGAGGGATTGGCTGTTCTTCGAATGCACAGATATTACAAACAGATTACACTGCCCACGCCATCTCTGTGGGAGACCAAAGGGATTTAAAATTTTTTTGCAGCTCACTCTATTTTAAATCCCTTTGGTCTCCCACAGAGATGGCGTGGGCAGTGTAATCTGTTTGTAATATCTGTGCATTCGAAGAACAGCCAATCCCTCGGTGGGAAGGCAATCTCGATATTCATTTCTCTAATTCTAACCCCGTTGGGTTCCTACGATAGACCGTTATATATATATATATATATATATATATATATATATATATATATACTCCTGTGTTATTAATACTTAATAACAAAATACCGAAGTTACTGTACATATACTTTCTGTATGTGGCAGAATGTAGCCCTACACTATTTGAAATCCTTCTTAGACCGTAGTTATTCGGGGTTTTACATCTGGCCAAAGTAGTAGGCGCTATGCTGAAGAAATACAAAGAGTTGAATGTTCGAATAGTTATTGATCAACCAAAAATTCGATTTGTCTGTCAGATGATTTTGAGAATGTTAATACCGTTGGAATTTTTAGATTAAAAGTTTAAGCATGTATATGAAAAACAACAATGTCCCATTGCTTTGTTTTACCATGTATTTGTAGCGACTTTGTCTCATGTATATTTACTCCGTATCCCTTCATTGTTTATATGTATATATTTTGTATATTTTTTCAGTAAAGTACAGTAAGTATCTTGTATAAATACAAATAAAGCTTGATGGTATATTCAATAATAAATGCAATATGAATTCTACTGACACGTCTTCCATGGAAAGCATGTGGCGCCTGCATTTGTACTCTGTCTTTAAAGTAATAAAAACAAGCAATCTAGGAGTCAATATAAACAATTGATTCTACATCTTACACGTTTCAGTTCTTTATACTTAAAAGCCAAATATAAGGGAGCTTGCCATTACGACAATTATTTGGTGCCCTGTCTATCTATCTTATGTTATGATGAAATGCAGAATATTCGATTCTTTTTATAAGAAAAATGTTAATATATTGTTGCTCTGTTCCAAATAGAGATGTTAAGAAAAGTGTATACAATTTGACTGCACTGTAAATTGTATCTACCGGTAATTTCTTGGATCGAAATCCGCAATAATTCTATTATTACATGTGAGTATATCATACCTAATAAATGTTTAGAGACCTCTCTTAAAATTGGCCATAATTGCAATAATCGTCGACATAATCATAAAGATACGACCTTTCGTAACATGTCAGACATGTATGTGTTAATTTGTCAAAGCAATGTAAAAAATGTGTTAAACAGTCAGCACATTCGAAGCAAACAACAAAATACCGAAGTCACAGTAAATTTAGTTTCTGCATATGGCCATTTCGACAACTTAAGGAGGTTTGCTCCTCGTGTTTTTTTTATTTTTGTCAGATTTTCGGAATCCTCTGGTTTTATCCATCTAAACGCGTTATAATTTTTTGCCCATTGACCCCCTTATTTTTCTCTATAATTTCATTTTATACATCTTTGTTAGCGTTCTATAAAAATGTCATTGAATTCTATTTATTCTATCACATTCATTCATGGTCAGACCTTGTTAATGTAAATCCTATGAAAAATCAGAGGAGTTCGGTTCCCGCCAAATTTTCAATCACTTAAATCTCAAAAACTAGATCATCAACCTATCAATTTTTTCCACTTGAACTGTTTCTTTTTTGATTTTTTGTCAGAAAAAAAAAATCAAAAACAGCTGACAATCAGTAGAAATCCAAATTAGGAAATAAACACTTTCTATTGTGATTTGAAGATTAACATTTCATATAAAATGTGAGTTTTTCTTTTCCTTTTAGTTGTTATATTAATTTACTTTAGATATTACATCTTGCAACAGTCGTTAGCTCGTATGAACAAATAACCATTCATTTGAATTATAAATATATGTACATATAATTCTATATCTATGTAACTTCTTAATTCATTAGATTGTTATCCTGACCCCTGTAGAAACGGAAGATGTTACAATGCTTTAGCAGATTATACGTGCGTATGTGAATTAGGATACGCTGGTGACTTATGTGATGTTGGTATGTAAAATACAACAATAAATAATGAAAGGAGTAGATGCATATTCAATCCAAGTAACATAGGTTTTATTGTTGTTTTTCATCCTGAAGACACCAAGTGTTTATGTGATTAAGGTAAGTTATGTCTACATGGGGTAATAACAAAATTACCAAACAGAGTTGTAAAAAGCCAAATCCTAAAGACAAAAATACAATGCAAGTGGAAACCACCGGAAACCTTGTCGACCGCAAAGGTCCTGACTTGGTACAGACATTTTAAAAGAAATTGAGGGTAAAACCGGTTTTGATGCGCGCCAATCCTCCCCTTGTATTGCGGTAGTAGCAGTTCAAAATCAATTGCTATTGAAAGATCGTAGACAGTTAAAATAAATGATCATCTCAGTACTTAGTAAAAAAGAATCTTGAATCAGAGTTCGTACCGAACCTTAAAGTTTTTACACAAGGGACCGATTTCTATTAAAGAATTTTTTAATGATCGTATGAAACGGATTTTTTGAAGTTCTGATTGTGGAGATAATTATGTCTAATGAGAAGGTCTGCGCTAGCTCTCGCGTAACGAATCAGCTGTGAAACATACTCCGTAAGCAGGAGAAGCTGGAATATTACTGTCCATTTTAGGAAAATTGATAATGATGAAAATTGGCTAAGTTAGCCCATTTCGAAATGTGACTGGTAAATTCGTATAACATCAAAGATAGCCAAAGCAGATACGTACTTAACATGGACTGGTAAATCCGTGTAACATCAAAGATAGTCCCAGCAGACACGTACTTAACATGAGACCAAACACGAAAGCATTCAAACACATCCTTTGCAGTCACAAAGGCAATTAGAACCAAAATTGGTCACAATTGTTCTTGGATGGTCCCCTTCAAAATTGTATCCTGCTAGTCCATGCGTAATCCAAGATCCCTTGGTCTAATAATGGACCCAATGAAAACACAAGCAATTTTTTTTTCTTCTAAAACTATTTCGAAAATTTAAATAAATTCCATCACGATAGTCACTGGGATGACCTCCTTTGTAAAAATAAATGTTCCTGAAGTCCGTACCTCACCTAAGTTTAACATTGACCCTATTGGGTTAACACATTCAAGGATTTTTTCCTCTGTTACTACATGGCCATTTAAAACCAAACAATGATCCTTAGAAAGTCCAGTAAAACATGATCTGTATGTCTGCACCTCATCAAATTTCCTACGAGAGAGGAATGTATAAAATCAACTTCACGTTCTTGTATTTGGGGTTTTTGGACTATCTATATCAGCCACGGTTTAGGCGAGCAACAAAGAGACTCTTGTTTTCGATAAAAAGAATTTGACAATGGAAGAATAAGTCTCTACAAATACAAAATGTACATGGTAAAACCAAGTGATGGACAAACGCTTTGATTGTTGTTCCTTATTTTGAAATCAGCATGGGGCCCTCAACAATCAGCATTGTTTATACCTCATGGTAACTTTTATTTTACCCGTTAGCACTGGCGTAAGCGGAATTCATTGCTTAATGTCGAACAACTTTGTGTTTTGACTCTCTATGTCAGCCCCGGTTAAGGTGAGCAACACAGTAGAGACTCTTGCTTTCCATATAATAATTTAACAATGAAAGGATAAAGTCTCTACAAATACAAAATGTACATGGTAAAACCAAGTGATGGAACAACGCTTTGATTGTTGTTCCTTATTTTGAAATCAACATGATAAATAAAAGGATTTGGAGTAAATGCACATGAGACAAAGTCTCTACAAATACATGGTAAAAAAACAAGCAAAGGAACAACGCTTTTATTGTTGTTCTTCATCTTAAAGTCACCATGAAGCATTCAACAATGAGCTTTGCTCATACCTCAAAGTAAGTTCAAGACGACCTTAGCACCGGTTTAAGCGGAATTCTTTGCTAATTGTCCAGCAACACTACATCCATGTCTTCATTGGTCATGGGTGCGGGATTGTCAACAAACATCAATTAAACTGGCAAAGTGCTCTTACAATCACTGCCATCCTTTGCTAGTGTCTTAAGCTAGTGGACGATTACAACATATAGACAAACACAGGGCATCCATGAGGCTTTCAACAATCAGCTTTGTTTATAACTCATGGTAATTTTCATTTGTCCCGTTAGCACTGCCGTGAGTGGAAGTCATTACTTAATGTCGAACAACTCTATATCCATGCTATTCTTTACTCATGGATACAGGGTCGTCAACAAACATAAAATACATCCTTGGCCTGACAAAAAGTCTCAAGTCAACCAAAACAAATGAAAACCATAGAGTATTCATTCGGTTAATTTCAAGAAAATTTAGCATAGTAAAATACTAAGATATAGGCACTATAGCTCAACCAACATAATAGTTAGAATAACATTTGGAGATTACAAAAAATAAACTGCGAAAATTATGATAGTGTTTCATATGAGATATAGTCTCAAAAACAAATACATAATAACTGACATTTACAGAGAGCATATATCTCTATCGCAAAGGGCAATATTTTTACGGACTGCACCTTTAAGAAGAGGCAAACTCCAGTCTTTTTTTTCACTTTCAAATCATTTTTAGCTCACCTGGCTATGCCAGGGTGAGCTTTTGCCATCACTTGGCTTCCGTCGTCCGTCCGTCGTCCGTCCGTCCGTCGTTAGCTCACTTTAAAAAATCTTCTCCTCTGAAACTACTGCAGGGATTGGTTTGAAACTCTGACATGTCCTGTACAAACGATCCTCATTTTATTATGATCCGATGAAAAACATGGCCACCGGTGCTAAAAATATAACCTAGGGGTAAATTGCAGTTTTTAGCCAATAACTCAAAAACCGATGCAGATATCAAAAATCTGACAAGGGGTAAAATTGTTCAGGAAGATGAGATCTATCTACCCTGCAATTTTGAAGAAAATCGGAAACCCGTCTCAGAGTAACAGCCCTTTTTCCGTAAAATTTTCAAAATTTAAGCCTTTTTTATTTTTTATTTCAAAAACTGTAACAGATAGAGGTAAAGTGTAAATTGCAAAAATGTTCAGCATATCAAGATCTACATACTCTTTTTTGAAGAAAATCCAACTGCCTGTGTTGTAGTTATTGACTCTTTTTAAAAAAAAAATCAATGCCATATGGTTATGGGTTATTTCTGTTTTCACATCTTCTTTAATTTACTTTTCTCTTTTAAGTTTTAGAGAAATTCGCTGCTATCTCTTTATTAAAAATAATTATTTGTTACATAATCAAGAGCAAAAAAGTGTTTTTTGTACAAATTTTTACATTTTTTTGCAAAAATACTTTCATAAACTATACTTATTTCACAAATTAATGATAATTGTATATTAATACATGTTGTAAGTCCCAGTCAGTCAATGTTTGCCCACCATGGAAATATCATTTTCAGATAAATACTGAAGTAGCATCTTACCTTCAATGTCTGCTTAACTTTCTAACTAACCTGCATGGCTATGCCTTGGTAATTTTTGTTTGCCCACCTTGCAAACATCTCTCCCAGATAAATATTCACGTAGCATCTTAACTTCATTGCCTGCATTATTTTATAACTGACCTGCATGGCTATGCCTTGCCAACACTGTGTCAGTGGTCAGTCTATCATCTTCTCTGAAACCGCTGGGCCAATTGAAACCAAACTTGGGCACAATGGTCCTCAGGTGGCCCCTTTTTAAAAAAATGTATGGCAAGTCCGTATCATATCAAAGATGGCCACCAGCAGGAACGCGGTTTAACATTGAACCCTATAGGAAAACATTCAAAGATCTTCTCTGAAACCACTGTGCCAATTGGAACCAAATTTGGTCACAATATTCCTTCGGTGGTCCCCATTTAAAAATTTTGTCCGGCAAGTCTGCACGTCATCCAAGATGTCCGCCAGCGGGGAACTTCGTCCAAAATTGGACAATATTGCAAAAATCTTCTCCTCTGAAAATACTGGGCCGATTGGAACCAAACTTAGTCACAATGGTCCTTAGGTGGCCCCTTTTAGAAATGTGTTCAGCAAGTCCACATTATTTCCTAGATGGCTGCAGGAGGGAACGTGTTTTTAACATTGGACCCTATACGGAAACATATTCATAGATTTTCTCCTCTGAAAGTACATGGCCAATTTGAATCACACTTAGTGATAATGGTTCTTACTTGGTCCCCTTCATAAAATGTGTCTAGCATGTCCTCATAGCATCCAAGATGGCAGTCAGCGGGGAACATTGTATAACCTTGGACCCCATGGGAAATCGTTTAAAGATCTCCTCTGAAAATACTATGCCAATCGGAACCACATAGAAAAGTGAGCCACAATTATCCTTACATGGTCTTCTTCAAGAAAGGTGACAGTTGGTCTTCGCCCCATCAAAAATAGCTGCCAGTGGGGAACATAGTTTAATTTTGGATCATATAACATCAGCAAACTTCAAAATGAGACCCTTAAACAGTCAATAAACAAATTTGAAAATGAGAACCTTAAACGTTGTGATTATTTTGACTTATTGTGTCAGCATGACCCAGGTGAGCGCTACAGGCTCTTGAGAGCCTCTTGTATTTCATAATATTCTTGTTACAAATTTGCTTAGGGGTCTATTTCTTTTATATATTTATTGGTACGCTTACTACACTCGCTAAAAAGGTTAATTTTGGAATTATCAAAGCTTTTATAATTAGAATTTTTCCTAAAATTGCCAAATTTCTCTTCTCCCATGGTTTAAAAAGCCCTTTCATATCCTCAACTTTTTTTATCCCAGTTTAGACTGTCACATTCTTTTTTATTATGCTCAACATAAATACCTAAGTTTAAACAGGATTTTCCGCGCAATTTATATTTTGTACCTTATCCTTACAATATTTCAATTTTCCAACCCTTATACCCTCTGTTTTGTTTCTGTGCAAAATAAGACCTGAAAGCGTTCTAAATGTTTCTATTTCGTTTAGTGCTAAGGATATTTCTACTTTTGAACAAAAAAATAAAGTGGCTTCATCAGCTAGTTTAGATATTTTTAATGTACGTTTAACTCCATCTTATTGATTTGAATCCCTTTAAAATCAGTCTTAATACAAAAAAAAAAAAACAAACAAACAAACAAAAAAAACAAACAAACAAACAAACAAAACAAAAAACGAAGTTGCATAAAAACAGTAAATTTCGTTACGCTGTACACGTGTTCCAACGAGTAACCTCTACTTAACAGCATTAAAATAAAAAAATATGGAAAGCCATAATCCAAAAGTAGTCAAAAAAGAAGTACTTATTTCCAAAAATATCGAAATAGGAAGTCAAATCCAGTCCCAAGGACATCTACCGAGTGCCATACACGGAATGAAGCCTCAGTATTTTTAAGTGGTTGGAATTTTGATATGAACAGTAAATTTCTATGACACGCAAATTTTCATGTCAGACAAGTCTGACTATTGTGCTGGTGATACCCTCGGGATCTCTGGTCCACCAACAGTGGCAGCGGCCAAATGGTTCAAAATACAAAAAAAAAAAACAAAAACTGAAGTTGCATAAAAAACAGTAAATTTCGTTATGCTGTACACGTGTTTCAAGGAGTAACCTCTCATCAGCAGCATTTAAATCAAATAATATGGAAAGCCATAATCCAAAAGTAGTCAAAAAAGAAGTACTCATTTCTAAAAATATCGAAATAGGAAGTCAAATCCAGTACCAAGGACATCTACCGAGTGCCATACACGGAATGAAGCCTCAGTATTTTTAAGTGGTTCGAATTTTGATTTAAACAGTAAATTTCTATGACACGCAAGTTAAAATTTTCATGTCAGACAAGTCTGACCATTGTGCTGGTGATACCCTCGGGATCTCTGGTCCACCAACAGTGGCAGCGCCAAATGGTTCAAAATACAAAAAAAAAAAACAAACAAAAACTGAAGTTGCATAAAAAACAGTAAATTTCGTTATGCTGTACACGTGTTTCAAGGAGTAACCTCTCATCAGCAGCATTTAAATCAAATAATATGGAAAGCCATAATCCAAAAGTAGTCAAAAAAGAAGTACTCATTTCTAAAAATATCGAAATAGGAAGTCAAATCCAGTACCAAGGACATCTACCGAGTGCCATACACGGAATGAAGCCTCAGTATTTTTAAGTGGTTCGAACTTTGATTTAAACAGTAAATTTCTATGACACGCAAGTTAAAATTTTCATGTCAGACAAGTCTGACTATTGGGCTGGTGATATCCTCGGGGACCAAATTAACAATGAAAGCATATGGAGTAAATGCACATGAGAAAAAAATGTCTACAAAGACACGGTAAATGAAAGCAATTGAACACCACTTTTATTGTTGTTCTACATCTTGACCCCTTTGACCAGTTTTAGCGGAAATCAATTCTAAGTGTCAAACAACGTTACTTCAATTCTGTTCTTTACACTTGGATGCGGGATCGTCAACAAGCATAAAATTCAAACTGGCAAAGTTGTCGCACAACCACTGTAATTCACTGACCGACAAAAAGAGTTATAGAGGACAATCACAACCCATGTAGAAAAAAAATGAAAGAATATGGAGTGAATGTACACGTGATAAAAAGGGACCATAAGCAACCACAGGGCACTCATCGAGTGTGTTATGTGTTTTATGAACAACAAAATACATGTACCGACGTTACTGTGAATTTTGCTTCTGCATATGCGCATCTCGACAACTTATGTCTCTTCATTGCAAATGAAATCAAAACATTTGGAAGTCCATGAACTAAAATACGTGTAGAAACTGAAAGAGGATAAATAACCAATAAGATCTAAATAGAAAAGCCAAAATCAGCTAAGGACAGGGCTATGCAAGAGGGAGACACTCCTTAATTTTAAACAAAATTTTCTAAAAAAAAGATATTCAAGTTTTAAGTTGAAATCGGCCAGCACCGAGGTACCAGCTACTGGGTTGGTAAATACCCTTGGGGCCTGACAGTCAATCAGCAGAGGCCTCTGCCAAGTGGTAATAAATAAAAAAATACCGACGTTACTGTGCATTTTGTTTCTGCATATACGCATTTCGACAACTTATGTCTCTTCAGTGCAGATAAAATCAAAACATTTGGAAGTCCATGAACAAAAATACGTGTAGAACTGATAGAGAACAAATACCAATAAGCTAAAACCAGTAAAGGACAGAGCTATGGAAGAGGAAGATACTCCTTTTTTAAACACATTTTTTTTCTAAAATTAAGATATTGAAAGTTTTCAGATGAATTCGGTTTCGGACCAGCATATGATAGCAATCTGGCAAACATTCTATAACAAAAATCCTTCTCTGTTTTTATTCTTAGAGTTCAAAAAAAGGGAAGGAGATTCTTGTCTTTGAATGGCCGAATGTCAAAAAGTCCCAAAACGAGCAAGAAACACGGTACATCGAATTTTGATGATGTAAATCTTACAGTTTGTAACACGAGTTTTCTTTAACTGATGCGTCTGAGATAAAAAAAAACTATCCGATATACTACCTTGCAAACCATAATAACAAAATTTCCATAACATTTCGCAAAAACTAAGTTAAGAATGCCAAAAAATCACACGTGGAACAGAAAAGTTGGAAAGTGTTCAATTTTTTTTTCGTTTTTGAATTAATTTAGACACAATTCAAAGCATTAGAGTGACATATTATGATAGGAAATCGAAATAAACTTTGAATTTTAATCTGAAGTCGTAGAATTTTGCAACAATTGATATAGGACTCGTCATCGGGATGTGAAGCAAACAATATAACTCAAGATGATGCACTAAGATAATTTTGTTACTTTCTTTTCTTGTAGAAATAGATCGTGAGTATCTATTATTAATAATAATTTTAAGATATACAATCAAAATGTAAAAACGGGTCAAAAAGACAAATCAGGTTGAAACCACCGGAAAATTATCGGCCGCAATGCTCCTGACTTGGTACAATTCAGCAAAGAAATTGTGGGTTAAACTGGTTTTTTGGCATGCCAAACCCCCCTTCCATTGTGGTAGTGTCCAGTAGCAACTCAACAGCAGCAATTGCTATTGAAAGGTCCTAGATAGTCAAAAGAAGTGATCATACCAGTAGTAAGTAAAAAAGAATCTTGAATCAGAGTTCGGACCGAAACTTTAAATGTTTCCACAAGGGACGTATATCTATTAAAGAACTGTTTAAATGATCGTATGAGACGGAGTTTTTGAAGCCTTGATAAATAAGGGGGTCACATGATAACTAAGTCTATTGAGAAAGTCTGTATAATTTGTGCTAGCTATCGCGTAACGAATCAACTGGGAAACATACACTCCGCAAGCAGGAGAAGCTGGAATATTACTTCCACGTAAGGGAAATTGATTATTTTGAAATTAAAATCGTCCCTCTTGTCGTAAATTTAGAACTGAGATGACCATTTTCTTCAAATTCGAGATTTAAGGATGACCACTCCTTATGTTTTTGAAACTGTCTCTGACTTTCGGAATTCTCTTATTTTATCCATTATGATGCATAAGAAAGTTTTGCATACTGACCCCCACTTTTCTTTTCAAAAATGATAGTATAAATTTTCAATAGACCTCTGACAAAATTTGATGAAATTCCTGATATTCCTTCATTGCATTTCAAAGGTTGATTACCTAAATGCAAAGTGAATGAAAAGTCTAGAGAAGTTTGGTTTCCCGCCAAAATTTCAGGCCTTTAAATCTCAAAAAAGGCCACACTGATCTATCAATTTTTTGGCTTAAAATGATGTTTGATCCATTTTCTGATAAATAAAAATAATAATTTTAAATCCTTGATATAATAAACTTGAGGAGTGACCATCCTAAGTCCAAAAAGATGCAGATCTAGAGGTTTCTGTTGTTTCCTTTATCTCTAGTACTGGTGGATATATTAATGGGATCCATTTAGCAAAAAATGCGTTATTTATAGACATTAAATAGTGTTTGAAACCCTAGTCCTGTTTAGATACTGTAAATTTAAGACGACTTGGAACATACATGTAGAATCGGAATGGTAAGATCTGGCCCTATTTCAGATTTTATGTTTACAATTACATCTTGTGCTACATTTATTTTGAATACTAAAAAAGTCAACTAATTTCTATATATTTATTCAATCACAACACAATAAGTTATAAAGGGATATATACACATGACACAAAGTCTCTACAAATGTATTACTAAACAAAGCAATGGAACAACGCTTTCATTGTCGTTCAAAATTTTGAAGTCACTGTTAAGCTTTCAACAATGAGCTTTGCTCATACCTCATAGTAAGTTGAAGACGGCTCCAAGCACCGGCATGAGCGGAATTCATTGCTAGATATCGAGCAATGCCACATCCATGCAACTTTACCCATGGATGTGGGATCGTCAACAAACATTAAATTAACTAGCAAAGTGTGCTGATGAGGAATAAATTTCCGAAATGGCCATACATATGAAAAAGAAAGGAAATGGGGTAAATGTCAAGGAGACAACATCCCATATCCAGGTTAAAACTACCCAAAACAAAGCATCTAGGGGTCACCGTATGGTCTTCAACACAGTGAGGAACCCCACACCATAAAGCAAGCCCTAAATGGCCCCAAAAAGGTAAAAAAGTGAATAAATCAATGGAAACAAACCACGTCCAATAACCCAGATATCAAGAATACAGCTCATTAAAATTATTGCAGTTGGAGTTAACATTTGTGTTATGGTCTCATGTTAAATTACTCCATATCCTTTCGTAAAATTGAAATCGCTGTTATTCGTTGCCCGACAGAAAGTCTAACAGAAGACAGTCGCAACAAATAAACAACCACGTGGCACTCATCGAGTGGAAGCTTGGCAATACGCAATTCTTGCCCTACCCCCTACTTTTTACTTCTTCATAATTTTTTTATATCTCTTCAATCTTCGATGGATTGATGACTGCCAATCCACAGCTAAGCCAATTACAGATGTGAAGAGATGATTCTATGCCATAAATTGTTAAAACGGTCTTTTTGTGTTTTTTGGTTAGATTGCACGCCAAATATTTGCAACCATGGAGTGTGTATTAATAGCTTATCTGGATATTCATGCAAATGCGATGCTGGCTACACAGGTTCACATTGCCAGACAGGTATATATAACTTTTCCAGTTAAATTAACAAAACCATGATTAATGTTGTTTATATGAAATTCATTAATTTTAAGCACTGAATTCTATTCATTGACTGTCAATAGCTAGTCATTCTAAACAAGGTCTAAACAATACATCAAACACTTGCACTGATGGGTACAGCTTACATACTTATTTTATATGAAGTGAATAATTGAATACATACAACAATTGCTCATTTAAAAACAAACTATTAAATGTTATATTGTTGTATAATATAAAGACTTGTCAAAAAATAAAGTATTAGCAAGAAATCCTTTTGCTATTTTATAAAACCTTTTAACGTCTAAAATGGAAGTTAATTCGACTATACATCATTGAATTCATCCCATTTACAAGAGATAAATATGCCAAACAGAAAAAAAGATTGACAATTGAAATAATAAATGTTTTAATTGATATTTCAGTAAAATACAGTAAGTAACTTATAACATCAGTCCAGACTTTGCTTGTCAGAACTTACGATATATAACGCAGGGAGCGTCATTCTTTTACAAATACTGGTTGTTGTGTAGATCGTGTACTTTCTGTTTTTGTTAGTTGCTATTATCTTTTCCTTTCAACATTATTTTTGTGGATTTTTAACCTTTTGACGACGACAGTAGAGTACCGAAGGAACAACACATATGGTTTACTATAAACATTAAGGTCTAAAGACCTGGCAAAAACGAGAAAAACAGAAAAACGAAGATACGAGATCAATCGCAACTTCTCTGCCAATTCCGTACAACTCCGGAATAATTGGTCGAGAACGTTGCGATTGATACGAGATAGCCATAAATTACGGAAATAAACAAAGAACGTTCTAAACTAAAGCACAAAAAGTGTACATTCACATAAAGACCAAAAGAAACTTGTTCTTTATTTGATATATTCACAACAGATTTACTTTTAAGGAAATTATAGTTTGGTTGCCAATTTGTTAGAAGTAGAAATTTATGCAATGCTTACGCTATGATTAAATTATTACGTATCTATTTATCAATGCATATTACCAAGACAGCTTTACTAACACTTGCTTTCAATTAAGTATGAGAAATTTTCATCTGGATGGATCAGACAAGGTATATTAAATCCTTGCGCAAGGTTTGAAATATGAATCATAAATTTATTCTTGCAGCAAAATATTAATACTAAAACAATGTAAATGAACTAAGCAGGACTATTTGGGGGTTCATTGTAATGGTACCGGGAAGCCATGGTCACATTGTTCATCTTTTAAAGCGAGACAGAGTAGGAATGCAGTAAATGGGAGTCGAAGTAAGAAAATCTAAAAAAAAATACATTATTATGCTGGTCAAATATAGTCTAAAAGTATTCAAATTTTCATAAAGAGCTGATAGAGTATACATCCATGGCCATAAGTAAAATCTAAAGATCTATTTTCAGCTTTCGGATTTGTCATGCGTCCACTGGATTTTTCTTACTGGCCTCTCCCTCTAATTGCTTCTGACATTTTCTGCCACATCTTTTTTTAACAACGATCGACGAAGAAAAGTTGAAGAATCAAAATATGATTACACTTTTGAGAAATAACACTATAATAAAGAAATTTGATCAGTGTTACACTAACCAAATACGAAATATAGAATTCATTATTTGTTTATGACCATTCAAGACAAAATAATTGCTTTGATGTAATTCTGTCAAATTATCGCTCAGGATATCTTCTTCCAAGTTATTACTTATCTACATATTTTTGATTGAATAGATTGTTACCCTGATCCTTGTAATGGACATGGTAGATGTTACAATACTTTAGCAGGATATAATTGTTTATGTGACCAGGGATATGGAGGAACAAACTGTAGTAAAGGTATGTCAGTATTCATAATTACTGATGCCTAAACATGTGCACTTAAGGGGGTAGACCTGGGGAAGCCTAAAATTTTCCACTCATTTAATTTTCTTAATATTTTCAGTATTAAAACAACTCAAGTTCATGTCGACTTTCAGCAGTTTTTAAAAAGTTTTATCGTCCCGTTTTATGTCTAGTGGTCATCAAAGATACCCTGTTTCCTCGTATTATTTGGTCCGTTCAGGACTTAATTGTGGTGTATAAAATTGGATCTAATTAATTTTGTATTTGATTTGAAATTATTTCAAATGCAAAATTCTGTAGTTTAGACATGTGTGAAAGTAAGCATGAATAATGTTAGTAAATTTAACTAGTTTGAGCTGAAATACATGGGTGTTCTGCATAGTATAGGCTGAAATTTTTACTCTATTTTGATCACTATTAAACATTTCCTCTAAAACATTCCGTCGTTTAATTTTCACCAAAAACTGAGAATAGAAAGAAAACTAGTATATGTAAGATATATTGAAATTTAAAAAAATTCTACCGTCCCATTTTTCTTAATTTAGAATAAAGTGGGTAAAAATCAATAAAATTGCTGAATCTGTGCTATAAATTGCCTCCCTTGGAAGAAATCTGACTTTTGCATATTTTCATCATTTCTGGACAGCATCGCAAAACTGTAGAGTAAAATGGACTCATTATCAATAACTGGGTGTTGGGTTTTTGTTTTCATGACAAAATTAATATTTATTTGCTGTATAAAATTTGTTTACAATTTTTGACAAAAGCTTAAATAATAATAAAAACAGCGAAGAAAATGTTTGTTTCTCATTTAATAACAGTATAAAATGTCTTTTGAATTTTATGGAATAATATTGGATCTTCATTTCATATTATTAACGACAATCTCAAAATAGATCAGGACGAGTCATGACCTCAATTTGACCTGGTTTTCACAAGTTCGATTATGGGCTTTTAAATAATTAATTCGTGAAATATTTCAAAGTTAAAATATAATATCGTTTTTCCTGTGCCAGGTAAACATTTTCCATAACTTGTATTAATGGTCACTCGATTGTACAAGCTGTTTGATGCCCAAGCGGTGAAAAAGAGGGGATGCTCATTATTATTGTTGCCATTTCTATTATTTAACAGGATACGACAAAGGTTAAATCATATAAAAAAATAAGATTCTGGACAATTGGTAACATGTAAAATATTTACAAACATATCAAAAGAAGTGAATACTTATTATTGTATGCTAAATAGGTGATGAACGGCGACAAGACCACGCCTCAACACGTGGTTTTAAAAATCCCAAACCGAAAAAAAATATATTTCATATTTTTAAGTTGATTTGGTCAACTTTTTAAGACTCTAGTCGCATCATGGAACCTTAATAAATATATGTTTCATGTAAACTTTACGTATATTTGGATATAAGCATGTTATAAATACACGAAAGTGGGAGGAGAAATCTAATAATCCATACATGTTTTCAACCAAAGAGAACTCCGTAACCAAAACGAGAAACGGTCGGGAATTTTTTCCTTTTAATAAAGCATGTATCAAAGTTTTTTCACGCTCATTTTCAGGTATATTCATACGCGGTAACGCATTTGTGTCAGCTTTTCCGTCAAAGAATTTTTAACCTTCCGCGTCGCCAAAATTTGTTTACGTTTTCAGAGGTCAAGTTTGATGCGAAAGTTCATAGTAGTTTTATGATATTTGGGAATCATTTTTTGCCAAACACCTTCTGAAATATATTAAGTTTTGTGGAAAATTATCTTTACTTCTATATTTATTGAATTTGTAAGTAAATAAAGGGTTTTCCAGAGACAGGTAAAATAAAAAAAATTGTTTGTCTGTTTAGCGCCACCTGGCGGTAATATTTTAATCAATTATCTCCACTTGTTTCTCTGGTCATGAGAAAGGCGGTTGTAATGGGAAAATCGATACTTTGCCGTCCGGCTGTCTTTTGTCTTGTACACAAACATTTATAGTTTTCATAACGAGAAAGAATTGTATATCGATGGATATCAACTAGAGCTATGTAATTTCAAAATATAATTTTTGAGATTACAATAACGAGAGTTGATATCCAGCGATGTAAATTCTTTCGAGTTGTTAAGACTATTTCTCTTATGATTTTCAGAAATAAATGCAGTGAATATTTAGTGCCGAACTGCTGATTTTGTTCAAATAACAACACTGTTGCTAGGTAACGTTAATCACGACCAACGAGATTTCAAAGTCGTCCAAAAGAAATTTCGAAAAAGTAATAGCACATCATGCATGATGTGTTATTACTTGGCGCTCGACAATGAAATTCCTGTAAAAGCGATTGAACAAAATCATATCCAACTCCAGCTTCAAAGTCTCGTTGTGTACCACAAATAAGTATCCGTGCAAGGAGTAGATAATAATCATGCATCATGACAGAATAATATGTCGTTATCTTGGACTGCTTTGGGAAATTTCTTTTCGTGGAGTTGATACCTGTTTTAAGTGTATTAATTCAATCCAAAGCAAATCTAACTGAAGACACACGAACAGATAAAACTTCATTGAAAAAGGTATTCCCACGCCAAACTAAAACTGGAATATTCAAATATGTTAGCCATTAACACTATTTTTAAAAAGGTTTAAATGAAAATAAGATCCGTTATCGGCATTTTTGTAAAGTTCTTGTAAATGTCTTGGTTTAGTCCCCATTCCCATTTCCATTGATTCTCTCTATTTCGAAGACCTTTAACAACCTATTTTCCTCAAATTATATACCTATCATCATTTTCACTGAAATGTTTTAAAAAAGTCAGAAACTGATAAAAAAAGCAGTAAAACTACATTAAAAATGGAGATATCGGTAGGATAGATTTCATGAAGGTGCTACAATATACACTATTAGAATTAACATTTAAACATTTGCAAAGATTTTAAAACATTGTTCAGCTTTCAAACACATGCAAAAAATATAATAAAGATGGGAAACGGGGAATGTATCAAAGATACAAGGACCGAAAGAAGAGTAATAACAATTCGAAGCCATCATCCGATCTTCAGTGAACGGTGAGGAGACCCCACACCCAACGGCAGGACGGAGTATGCAAAAGCATACATTGACAAAACTATCAACACATTCTCATTTAAATGGAACTAGAAAAGGAACGAATAACTGACATTTTACTATGAATTAAGCATATTAGAACGTATAAATTAAAAAAAAGCGTAATATCATAATATTCTTTAAAGTCAACTATAATCCGTTTAGATATGTTGCACTTAGTTATACAAACACAATTTTCATTCGTAGGAAGATCAAGTGCTTCTGTGGGTAAACGTCTACTGCTTATGTACGCATCATCCGCCATGTTAAAAACACATGAAGCAAGGAACAGATCAAATTTAATAGTCAAGATAACTTAAGGATGGTCACTCCTCAGGTTTTTCAAACTGCTTCTGACATTCGGAATTCTCTGATTTTATTCTCAAGGATGCAATAGAAAATTTTGAACACTGTTCTCCACTTTTCTTTTCAAAAAATGATTGTATACAACTTTACTACACTTTTGACAAAATGTGATGAAATTCTTTATATTTCTTAATTGTATTTATTTATAAGTTGATGGCAATATTGCAAAGTGAGTGAACAGTCTAGAGAAGTTGGGCTTCCCGCAAAAATTTCAGGCATTTCTCAAAATTAGGCACACTGAGCTATTGATAATTTTTGTCAAAAAAACAAAAAAAAAAAAAAAAAAAAAAAAAACAAAACAACGGCAGTAGAATATCGAAGGAACAAGGGAAGCGAAGACCACAAAAATTGAAATCCAAAGACATGGCAAAACCGGAAACAGAGATAAACAAAGACAAAACAAGGACTTGAGAAAGCTACAATGCACGAAAATAAAAAGACGACATTAAAAACTAAGGCACTAAAAGTGTGAACTCCCATGAATACCGGGAGTGACATCAGGTGCTCCGTAAGGGTAAGCATGTCCTGCTGCGCTAGCGGCACCCGTCACACTATCAGTGAGTCAATCCAGGGTTGAGTAAAAACCGGTTATGTCAAATCCGTGAAGACGTGAAATCTAGCTGAAAATGTCCGTTTTCACTTGGGACACAGACACGTCATATCTGTTAATGATATCATGGTGACGGCAATAAAATTTTTGAAGGGATGAAAGCAATAAAGGCTGAACAAATCCCTGACTAAGCAACTTTTGGGACAGTGTTTTTGCTCTATTCAAAAAATCACTGTATAAACTATGTTTTATCAATGTTCTAGAAAATAGAAATATCAATTCTAAAACCCTCTTAATACTAAATCTAGTCAGATTAATATCAGCCACAATACCACAGTAGTGGAATAGCGAAGGAACAAAGGCCAAAATTACATCAATCAAAGTCCAGAGACACAGCAATATTGAGAACACGAGAAGACAGAAGACTGAAGACAATATAAAATAACATAACACACAGCCAACACAATTACAACGCCAAATACTAAAGCAGTAACAGCGTGAGCTCTTAAAAACAGATTGATAACAAATGCAAGAATGTCAACCAGCCAACCATGGCGACTAGCGAACCTGGGAAATGTCATTTTTGAAAAGTCATAAAAACTGAGAGGGGTTTCCTGCCCACAAGATAAAATATGATAAATGATTTGATTTGAAAGTGCCAGAATAACAACTGCAAGGCATCTTTAAAGGTAAATACAGAGAAAAACCTTTTACTAATTTCAATATTATATTTCTTTCCAGTCTTAACAAGTAAGTATTTTGATAAAAGGAAGTTTTGAAATAACTTGCTAAACGAGGAATTATAGCATAGTAATACCTCAAGATATTGCAACATTTTGACATTTCATTTAATTGGGCATAAAAAACGATTTTACGTAGGTTGAGATAATAATGAAACTTTTGAAAAATGATTTTGAACCAAGTCGTCAGTACAGAAAAGAAACAGGCCATTGGCAATGAATACCGCTCGGACCGGTGCTAGGGGCCGTCTTGAATTTGCTATATGGTATGAGTAATGCTCATTGTTGAAGGCCTCATGGTGACTTTAAGATGAAGAACAACAATAAAAGCGTTGTTCCATTGCTGTGTTTTACCATGTATTTGTAGAGATTTTGTCTCATTTGCATTTACTCCATATCCCTTCATTGTTAGGCAAAGACACTGAAAACATCAGAAACAAATAAAAACAAAGTCACCTGAAAAGTACTTCAAAGAAAAATAAAATGAGTAGTTTCACCCTATGCAGCGAAATCAAAGTGTTTATTCAAATTTCTCTTTCATGTGGTGATATCAGATAAATAGCAAAATACCAAAGTTACTGTTGTTTTTTCTGCATATGCGCATTTCGACTTATGTCTCATTAGTGTAGATCAAATAAAACATTTGGAATGTTTCTTTTAAAATATACCGTTATCAATGGTAGTTGTAAATGTGAAGTATCTCTTAGCTTCGAACAATACTTATCCAAATCCTGTTTTGAATTTACCCACATAGCATCTGAAAAGTCATTCTTTAAAATACATGCACGTAAATGTTGATGGAAAAAATAAAGCATCATGAAACATGTTAAAGGTTTGGACAATGGCGTGCTACAAGAAGATTTTTATGTACATTTTATCGTTGTTTAAGATTTTGAACTATAGCTACATGTACTACATTAATCAATCAAGCAGACAGCTAAAGTAGAATTGAATGTAAATAACGAAGAGAAAGTACAAAATCCGAAAACTAGATTTACGTCTGCAGACATATACAATACGGCCGTTACTGTGTGTTTAGTTTCTGAAGATGACCATGTCGACAACTTATGTCTCTTCAGTGCAAATCAATCCAAAACAAAAACCGAAA
The DNA here is from genome assembly GCA_002080025.1 of Modiolus philippinarum. Lineage (NCBI taxonomy): Eukaryota > Metazoa > Mollusca > Bivalvia > Mytilida > Modiolidae > Modiolus > Modiolus philippinarum. The sequence goes on from MJUU01024933.1 coordinate 34,768, forward strand.
CATGTGCAAATGCATATCGAAAACATATTAAAAAGGATATAACTGAACACCCAAATACCTGCTTAATAAAGAGTTATAAACGAGGGAGATACTACTTAGTTTTATACTCATTTCTTCATTTTTCATTTTCAATGTGGGATCATTTTCAAAATCAAAATTGAAAGACTATCCATAACCGAGTCTGAAATTGATGAACCAAATGGTGTTTGTCAGCCCTAGGTCACATTTATGTCCGTACCATTTAACAAAACATGTACTTCAAAAACATAATTTAATTTCATGACGATTTAAGTGGTTTTTTTAAACCCTTATACCAGAACATGGAAAATAAATAAGTAATATTTTAATGATATATACTTGTACAAAATCTATATACCGTAAACATATGTTTTGTTTTGCTGAATTATTTCCGAGCAAAAGTTTCAAAGTATTACTATTTTTATTTGTGCTGAAAAATAAAAGCAAACTGCACTATTGCAGATAGAAATATAACAAATTAAATTCCTCCAGTGTACTAAAATCTGAGCATTTGAAACAAAACAAAATAATGTGCCTTGACGTGCTAATTTTAATATCGTCACTTTTTTCAGATGGTTAACAGCAGAAGGAATTATAACATGACACATATAAACATCAGATTTTATTACTTTGTAGATCTTTGTTCATTTCGATTTTCGATTTTTGTTTGTTTAATCTGAAATAAAACTATTTATAATGGATTGACAGAAAATACAACAATGGATAATAATGTGATTTGATCTCGAAACAACCTATTATTAATATATAAATTAGTTGTTTTTACTATAAAGCAGTTAAAGTGGAATTTATTTCTTTCTCCGGGTTTCTTCTGTTTAGTTCATGCATTTCAAATGATAAAGTTTGGTTTCTTTGTACATTACATTTTCCTTTTTCTTGTTAGTAAGAAGCATGGTTTTCTTCTAATTTGATTAGTAGTATCTGAGAGGATCTTTGAATGTGCTTCCATATGGACTAATATGGTGACTGTAAGATGAAAAATAACAATAAAAGCATTGTTCCTTTGCTTGATTCTACCGTGTATTTGTAGAGAATTTGTCTCGTGTACATTTACTCCACATCCTTTCTTTATTTAATGATAAACTCAAGGATTACCCAAAATTCAAGGAATATTTACACCAGATCTATCCCAATGAGCTTAAAATTAAAGAGACTACTGATACACCTACCTCAGCTTCGTACTGAGATCTTTTGATATACCTTGACGAAGATGGACGTTTGAAATCTAAGCTATATGACAAACGTGATGACTTTTACTTCCCAATTGTGAAAATTCCCTTTCTGAGCAGCAATATACCTACCTTTCCAGCATATGGAGTGTACATTTCAAAGTTGATTCGTTACTGCCGAGCATGTAGTGTATACAGTGATTTTTTGAATACAGCAAAAACACTGTCCCAAAAGCTGCTTATTCAGGGATTTGTTCAGTCTTTGTTACTTTCATCCCTTCAGAAATTCTATGGCCGTCACCATGACATCATTGACAGATATGACGTGTATGTGTCCCAAATGAAAACGGACATTTTCAGCTAGATTTCACGTCTTCACGGATTTGACATCACCGGTTTTGACTCGACCCTGGATTGACTCACTTATAGTGTGACGGGTGCCACTAGTGGAGCAGGATATACTTACCCTTCCGGAGCACCAGATGTCACTCCCGGTTTTCATGGGAGTTCACACTATGAGTGCCTTAGTTCTTAATGTCGTCCTTTTTATTTCCGTGCATTGTGGCTGTCTCATGTCCTTGTTTTGTCTTTGCTTTTCTCTGTTGCCTTTTTTGCCATGTCTTTGGACTTCGAACTTCCCTTGTTCTTTCGGTATTCTACTGCCGTTGCTATATTCCCTGCTGGCAGCCACTTTTGGTGAGGATCTGCAGAATGCTTTTTGGCATGTTTGGTAGGAACTATCCAAGGACCTTTGTGACTAAGTTGGGTTCTTATAACACTAGTAGTGTCTATGGAAAGGATCTTTGAATGTTTTTAATAGAGTCAAATAGTTAATTTTACTCCTACTGGCGACCATCTTAGATGATGTACGGACCTGCCAGATACCTTTTTGCTAAAGAAGCTATCTCAGGAGTATTGCGGCCAGGACTGGTTGTTATTTGACCAGCAGTTTCTGAGAAAATTATTGAATGTGTAGTTAAATGGGTCCAATGGAAAACTTTGTTACTTACTGGCTTCCTTCTTTGATTAATATGAAAAAGAAAGGAAATGAGGTAAATGTCAAGGAGACAACATCCCATATCCAGGTTAAAACGACACAAAACAAAGCATCTAGGAGTCACCGTACGGTCTTCAACACAGTGAGGAACCTCACACCAAATAGCAAGCCCTAAATGGCCCCAAAAGGGAAAAAAGCTGATAAATCAATGGAAACAAACCACATCCAATAACCCAAAAACAAGAAACTAAAATTTTATAAAATGAGACGGACAAGTCAATCACCAACATATTCCTGACTTGGGACAGGCACAAAATTTTCGGTAGGGTTAAACTCGTTTTCTTGGATCCAGACCCTCCCCCTATGTGTGGTGAATGCACGGATTTGCCGGATACTCTTTTGCGAAGTACCATCAAAGAACCATTTTTGTTCTAATTGAACTAGTAGTTTCTGACATGATCCTTGATTGTGTTACCCTGGGTCCAACGCTTAACCATGTTCGCAACAAGACATCTTGGGTAAGGTACGGACGTAAGGTACTCAATTTTCTGGAAAGGATCATTTAAAGACTGTTGTTTTGTGTTTGTCAGTTTTTTTTCTAATTGGAGTTTGTGAGAACCAGACCTTTAAATGTTATTTCAAAGGGGTCCTTTGTAAAACTATATTCCGCTCTCGCGGCCATTTGGATGTGGTACGAACCTGCCGAATACCACTTTTTGCAAGGGACCATCTAATAATCAGATAACATTTTTTAAAATAATTTGACTGGCAGCTGGCAGCCATTTTGGTTGATATACGGACCTGCCGGATATCTCTTCGGAAAACACCATCTAAGGGCCAGTATGTATAAGTCTGGTTCTAAATGGTCTAGTAGCTCCTGAGAAAATCTCTGAACGTTTTTCCATAGGGTCAAATGTTCAACAATGTTTCCCGGTTGCAAACATTTATAGGATGAGGTACAGACCTTCCGGATACCTTTTTTGGACTGGGTCATCAAGAGACCATTGCGAATAGGGTTGGTTCTTATTGGATCAGTAGTTTCAGAAAAAAAAGAAAAAACTTTGAATGTGCTTTCTTGGGTATAACGCTAAACTTTGTTCCCGTTGGAAAAAATCTTGGTTGAGGTAAAGACCTGCAAGACACTTTTTTTCGGAATGAATCATTTGAAAACCATTGTGACTTGGGACAACAGGTTTTTGAGAGGATCCTTTCTTTTCTTTATGTCTATTGCTTAACTATGCCTCCCACTAGAGACCAATTTTGATGAGGTATGGCCCTGCCGGATACAATTTTTAAGGCGACCATGTAAGGACTGTTTTGGCCAAGTTTGGTTCCAATCGGCTTGGTGGTCTCAGTGGAGATCTTTGAAAAAAATGCAACGGAGGGACGACAGATGCCAAAAACTCGATCTCCATGGCTCTAGGCAGGTGAGCTATTCAAGAAAGAGTTGAATACGAGTATTCTGTGCTAATGAATAATATATTAACTCAATAATGAGTGAGACTGATTCTACAGAGAAAACCTCCCCTGCTTTACATGCATCACCCTTCAGCAAAAATCATGAGGAAGACAGGAATAAATCCAACAGGAAAGACTTGCTCTTCATTTACTTACATAGAAATAAATCAGTCACTTCGAAATCTTTACAAATCACCGTGTTATTTCGACCAGGATACGTCCCAAATTCAATTCATGCGCTCATCTTAATGTACCTTAACGAATAGTTCCTGGTAATGAAATACGTCTGTTTTAAGAGCCTTGGCATGCTTCATGTATGCCTTAAGCAAAGTAAGAAGGGATGGTTGCTACTTACGAATGTGTAATTCATATAGAAAAAGAAAGGAAATTGTGTACATTGAACACGGATGCCCCCGCAAGATATTTATCGACAAACAGGAAGTACATGTAAATGAGTGACGGACTTTAAAATGAGAGATACGATACAACTCATTATATAAACACTTAAGACCAAATATCAAATCATTACTGTATACACACGTATACTCAAGCTGAGAAATCCTTGACGAAAAATTTCAATATACAATGTATGGATATAATGGGTTGCTCTGAAACCACGTTTATACAAAAATTTACGACTAGCGTGATGATTTCGACTTTCCATTAGTGAATTTCCCTTTCTTGAGCAGTAATATTCCAACATTTCTGGCATATGGCGTGTACATTACCAACTCATTCGCTATTGCCGTGCCGTTTGTTCAGCGATTTTGTCATCAGAGCGAAATTACTTAAAAACTTATACGTCAGGGGTATGTTCAGTCAGTGTTGCAATTGTCACTTCAGAAGTGTTACGGTCGTCACCATGATTAGACAGACTGTTCCAATGTTTCTATTTCACAAAGAGAATAGTGTCTGTTGGTAGATCTAGAGTTAAAACCGGACTGACTAACACCGACTGTGACAAAACAGGACTTTCCACTGATAGTGTGACGGCTGCCAGGTGTGGAGCAGATCATGCTTACTCTTCCGGAGCACCTGATGATAACTCAGTTTTTATAGGGGTTCACACTGCTAGTGCTTTAGTTTTGTGACGTTCTTGTTCATGTTTTGTTTTGTCTTTGTCATACTGTGTCAATTCGTGTTGGATATGATTTGCCGTGATTTTTTTATTTATGATTTTAGAATTCTCCCTTTTCTCGTTCTTGATTCGGTATTCGTTTGCCGATGTATTTTTTTCACTTTATAAAACAAGTTCTAGTGACATGAAATAGAAACACCACAGCCGACATTTTGTGCCTGCTTGACAATCTAGCTTCCATCTAGCATTTGCAGAATGAATCAACACCGACGTTTTAGAAGAGAGGTGAAACAAGGCGTCTGTCTCCAGGGATGTCACACATAATATAGTTTTCTGTAGATAACCACAATTAACACGGTTGAAGATGTACGATAACATGTGACGCTTCCAATCTGTTATCAGGAATGCAAGGGGGAACGCCCTATAAGTTAGGCACGGAATATGCCGTCAAATAGGGTCCGTTTATTTCAGGTCTGAAATACAAGATAAGGGTAAAATATCAGAAGAAGTATATCAATAGGTCTGCATTTCTACTTTGGACATATCACCAGGCTGCAAATTACAACATCCAATATATAACCGCATTAAGTTATCTTCAGATTAACAAGATGCCATTATCCATATGCACTTGACACTCTACCTGTATACAAAAATATATGAGAAGGTTGCATTTTCATAAAATATATGAAAGGGTGTCCTTTCTTCCCTTGGCAAAATATATAAATAGGGTTGGTAATTTTACTGTCAGTACACCCGTACCAATATGTAACTTAATGACCCCCACTTGCCAGAATCCTTTAACCGTTGAGGCTCCTCCTGTATATTACCGTCCTTGGTGTTAGAAGTTTTTGCGTTATTATCGTGTCTGTTGATATGACTAACTGGTACTTTTCTAAACAAAATATGTGTGTCAATCTGTGACGGACAACGTTCATCTATAAAAATGGGTTAATATTTGCTATGCTTCGAGATTAACAGAAAAGGACTTATGTTTATACAAATGGTCTTTTGTCCGTGTTTACAGATAATAATATATATGATTTTGACCATTCACAGAATATGTTTGGAAAACGATGTGTTCCGATATTATCATAGTGTAATATTGATATTTATCTCGGCATTTATCGGCCAAACTGTTCGTCTATGTATTGGTTGAGAAGCGCTTTGTAATGGCTTTCCTACTGATGTTGGATTGTTTCTTGAAACTTGAAATTATTTTGGTTTCAGTATCTATTGTTAGTGTCAAGCTTACCAGTGGGCATGTACTTCCCTGCTAAATCTGTAAGATTTCTTTTTATAATTTCATTGCTCTGGAATAATAAAGATGCTATCCTATTTGAAACAAAAATGCAGATTTTCCTCCTTTTAAAAAAGAATTGATGTTTTTAACAACTTTTTGTCAGAATATATTTACTTTATCTGTCTTATTCAAGAGTTTAATAACATATAAATTAAATTTACAATATCTACGGTATATTGTTATATAGTGCAATAATTATTACAGTGTCCCTTAATGGGAGCAGTTTGACCTACAATCCCTAAAACAAAGATGTATTGTATTAAGGTAAACGATAGCCACAATGCCTTTTTAGCTCACCTGGCAAAAGGCCATGTGAGCTTTTGCTATCACTCGGCGTCCGTCGTCCGTCCGTCCATTAACTTTTATTCAAAGATCCTCTCTGAAACTACTAGGCCAATATTAACCAAACTCAGCATAATAAGATCTACATGTCTTGCAATTTTGAAGAAAATCTGACGACCCATATAGGAGTTATAGCCTCTTTTTCTTTTAATTTTCAAGATTTTTATACGTTTTTACTTTTAATTCAAAAACTATTTGAGATAAAGGTTAAGTTCGAATTGCAAAAGTGTTAAGCTAATCAAGGACTGCAATTTCTACACATGCCCAGCAGGTTTGCATCGTGTCCAAGACGGCCACCAACGGGCAACATAGTTTAACATAGGGGCATTCAAAGATCTTTTTCTCTAATACTACTTAGCCAACTGGAACCAATCTTGGTCACAATAGTCCACTGGTGATTAACTTAAAAGTTTGTGATTTTTATCTTCATAACTCATCCAAGATGGCCGCCAGCGAGGAACATAGTTTAACATAAGGACTCTATGTGAAAAGCATTTAAAGATCTTCTTCTCTGAAACTATTGAGCCAATTGGAACCAAACTTGGTCACAATAGTTACCGATAGTAAGGGACGTCTTGAACTTACTATTAGGTAAAAGCAAAGTTCATTGTTGACGGCCTCGTGGTGACGGACGTCAAGATGACGAACAACAATAAAAGCGTTGTTCCATTGCTTTGTTTTAACATATATTGTAGAGTATGTCTCATATGCATTTGCTCCACATCCCTTCATTGCTTATTTTAGACTGGAGTTTTCCTGTCCTACAGTATGGAGTCCGAAAAAAGTTTCCCGTATGAGAGATATATGCTCGATATACACTTTAGTTATGGTGTTCTTATGCGTAAGAGTATTTCTCATATGGATGCACTATCATACTTTCAAAATGTGACAGTATTTTATTTTTTGAAATATCAAATTGTTATTCTGACCACATGTTTATTGTGCCCACATCTCATGAATATAATACGGGATATCTTACTTTTGACTCGATGAGTCCCCTGTGGTTGTTTAGGTGTTGTGTTTGTCTTCTGATAGTCTTTTTGTCGGGCAACGGAAAACAGCGATTGTAAGAACAATTTGCCAGTTAATTTTATCTTTGTGGAAAACCCCGCATGGATGTGGGGTTGTTCGACATCTAGCAATGAATTCCGCTCAACTCGATAGTAGGGGACTATTAGTAGGGGAGGTATTAGCAAACTTTATTGTTCAAGGCCTCACGGTGACTTCAAGATGGAGAATAACATTAAAAGTGTTGTTCCTTTGCTTTATTTACCATGTATTTGTAGAGAATTTGTCTCATGTGCATTTACTCCATATCCATTCATTACTTATCAATCAAGTGGATCATAGCGGTTTCCAATAGTTAAAAGAATCTTTTTTCGGGTAATCGTCATTTTGTTCGAAAATAGTTTCAATTAGAATTAGTCGGTATAATTATCAACCTTGCCCTAGGTTGAACTGTATCGATGTATCCCTAGCATCAAAGTTTAAATCTTGGAGATATTTTCATCACTTGTAGGGATTGCAACCCAAAATTTGAAAGCATTAGAAGCCATTTTTGTGCACTATGAAAATAGCATTATAACTATTTTACTTTCGTTCTTTGGCCTCAAATCCTTGTGAGACAATAGTTTGAAACGGGCTGTTACTAAATCTGTGGCCTTTCAAGCGGTGTTTTAATTTGCTACACCAACGAAACATTGTAATATCTATTGTTCATCTGCTGTGATGACTACCATCTGTTTCCATGGCGAAAAAGGTATTTTAAGAGTGCCATTTGACAATTTTGCACATGCCAGTAAAAGCTTTGGAAAGATTAAGCAAGTATACCAGGGGTAACCCCCAAAATTTACACAAATTTAATTTTCTTTAAATTTGCAGTATCATACAATTATGTGTTACTATACTTCAAGAAAAAAAATAATTGGAAAGTTTCACCGTTAGATTTTTTATCCACAGTTCATAGAAACACCTGTCTTAGGGGTCTTAGATTATGTTCAGAAAACACCATAATGTGTATGCTACTGTACTGAAAATGAATTAGAAGCAGCATGAATTAGCCCTAAATTGCTGTGTTTCTTAAATACCAGATAATAAATATCATAAACATACATTAAGTGTTGATATGCAGTTATAACATTGTCAAAGCAATGCTGAAAACAGAGCTTTATAATTTTTCTTCTAAACGAAAATCCTGTAATTTAATTTTCATTAAAAACTGTGAAATTAAAAAAAAAAGTCCATACATATGACGTATAGCAAAATTTTATAAAAAAAGCACCGTACCGTTTTTTCACAATGTTATGAAAACTGCATAAAAAGTCATAATATTCCTTGATACTGATCGTCAAGTTGAAAGAATTACCTCCCTTTCCAAAAAGCTGACTTTCATTTATTTTAATTTTTTAAAAGATGCTATTCAAAACCTGGAAATTTTAATGCAGGCATTATGAAGTATTTTATCAAAAGAACGTATTTTGATGATAAGATGGATATTTTATTTCTATTTATGAAAAATATTATAAATCTTTTGTTTTATTTATACCAATCACAACAAAAAATTTTAATATAAAAAGGAGTTATCTCCTCTTACCTCAGGTCTACTACCTTAAATAGTGCTATGCGGACAACAAAAAAAAATTGGGTCTATGCTGGTATTTATTTTTGTAGATGTGGGAAAAGTAATTTAGTAGATACTTGTGTTTACGGGATATCTATCCATTAGGTCAGTAATCCAGTAATTTGTTGCTTACTGGTTACTAAGGAACTCATTTCTGTCTTCAATTATATCTATCTCGAAAGTCCAGTATTGACAAGTACGAATTTTTTCTTGAACAAACTGAACAATTCTGATGCTTTTAAAGACCCGCTTTGTTCATACGAGAAAACATTTTAAAATCTATTCAAAGGAGAAAACCATTTTTTAGCAACATCCCAGCAGCGCTGGCATACGGAGTTTAGTTTACGTCTCCCAGCTCATTCATTATTCAAGAGCCTTGGTTTGATACGGTGACTTCCTTGATAGAACCCGGTTGCTTACAAAAAGGCTACTTAAACAAGGGTATGTTACCCATAACTTGAAGGCATCCCTGTCGACATCACCATCTATTGGATATCTGTTTCCCAGATGACAACATATCTTTCCCTTTAAAGCTTAATTGTTGTTTCCTCTAACGGATTTGACATGTTCAACACGGCGCATGTCTTATAAGAAGCAGGAAATGCTGACTCTACCGGTGCACCTGATCTCACCCATTGTTTTTTATTGGGTCCGTGTTATTCATCTTTGTGTGCGTGTGTGTGTGTGTGTGCGTGTGTCTTCATTTTTCTTTTCTATGCCGTACTCATGTTGTGTCTCTGTTTCCTTGTTGCCGATGTTGCCATTGTCCTTAGATAATCTGTTTTGGAATAACGATTCAGTTCTCACTTTAAGATGAAATTTTTAAATCTCTGTTAGTCTTTGTCTGGATTAAACAACCGATTCAACAAAATTACTATAGTCATCGTCAATCTGCTTTAATTGTACAGTCAAAATTTCGAACATAACTGAGAGGAAGTAAATCAGATTGAAACTTATGTTTGTTGACGACCCCAGATCAATGACCAAAAGTGAAGATTCATGGATGTGGCGTTGTTCAACATTTAGCAAGTGATTTCCGCACAAACCGGTGTTAGAGGACATCTTGAAATTACTATGCGGTAAGAGTGTTTGCTCTTTTTAAGGCCTCAATGTTGCTTGAAGATGAAGAACAACAATGAAAGTTTAATTTTACCATGTTTTTATAGGGATTTTGTCCCATGTACATTAACTCTCTATCCTTTTATTTGTTCAAAGTCTTTGAAAGGGTTTACAACAGACTTGAATATTTAATCAGGTTCTATACACTGTCCACCTCCTCTGTTCTTCTGACGGAACGGTATCCCATACTTTACCTTATTTAAACGATATTGAGGAAATTAATTTAAATGAAAATGAAAAAAAAGGATAACAAACAACAAGGAACTTTCAAAGCAAATTGTTTTCAAGCAACGGATTTAGGAGAGATGAGATTTTAAAGTATTATTCTTCTACTAGTATATGTATTTTGATCTTGTTTTGCCATTTCGATCTGATCACGATCTTGACAGGCTTAACACAAATTTGGTTTTCAAGATAACTGATTTTAAGGACTATCAAGACGTCTTTACATAGTTTAAGAACAAATAAAATTCACTTGTTAATTGCGTCAGGAACGATCAAGTCGAGTAAAGTTTGTTAAGATCAAACAAGATCGGGATCTTGATCGCCCTTGAACGCAGTTATCTTGTTTGATCTTGATTAACTGAACAAGTCAAGATCGTCTTTGAAAGCAATTATCTTGAAATACGACTGAATATCCTGCACAGTCTTAACAAAATTGTGTTAAGCTTGTCAAGAAAGATCGTGATAAGATCAAAATGGTCAAACAAAATCATAGCATATCTGCTAGTGTACGTACGTGTTATTTCTGAGACCTTGATCTGTTAAATGGATTATTTGACTTGAATATCGGAATGCTAGTTGGCTCTAACTTTATGACGCTGTCAGTGTTACGATTGTCAGTAAGATGATCAGCTTAGCAAGACAAAATACTGAACTTATCGTACAATGACAGTCTGAATACAGTAGTAAAAATTCAAATTTCTCAAATGTTGAAATAATAGAAAATATTTCGGAAGAAAGCTAAGGATGAGATACTTAACCACAATTGACTCATTGGATGTTTTATTACAGATGCCCTTTACAAAATTAAGGAACACGTCATTTCAGGATTGAAAAATCTAAAATTTCATCAGTTCCTTTCTTGTATTGTAATAATTTATACCCCACTACATACTAGATAAATATACTTAAAAATTATTATATATGCATTTTTACCACCCTTCCGTACGAAGCACTTTAATTCAATTAATAACAAGAAAAGATATGGGTAAACCCATATCCAAGGATACTCGCTTGTTCACATACATGTACAATTTTGAAAAGGGCCATTTTCAAACAAAACAATAAACAAAAACAAAAACAAAAACAAAAAAACAAAAACAAAAACAAAAAAACAAAAAACCGAAAAAGATGCATATACGTTTATGATATTTTTTACCTGCGTCAACAACGGTGGTCGCAGGTCTAGGAGCCGCTCGACTCCGTCCGTCCGTCCGTCACGCATTAGGGGTACCAAGTTTGTGTAATCTGAAACTCGTACACCTTTAACCCGAACTTTTGAAACTTTGCACAGTTGTTCTGGGCACATTGAAAATGTGCACCTTCCCTTTTGGTGAGATTTGGAAAAAAAATTGTGGAATTTATCCTTTGTTGAACTTAGTCATTTTTTCATCAAATTTTAACATTACAGTACTGAGTTTGTGTAATCTGAAACTCTGACACCTTATACCTGATGCTTTTGAAACTTTGCACAGTTGTTTTGAACACATTGAAGATGTGCACCTCCCCTTTTGGTGAGATTTGAATAAAAATTGTTGAATTTATCCATTGTTGAAGTTAGTCATTTTTTCATCAAATTTTAACATTACGGTACTGAGTTTGTGTAATCTGAAACTCAGACACCTTATATTTGATGCTTTTGAAACTTTGCACAGTTGTTTTTAAGACATTGAAGATGTGCACCTCCTCTTTTGGTGAGATTTGGACAAAAATTGTTGAATTTATGCATTGTTGAACTTAGTTATTTTTTCATTAAATTCATTAAATTTTAACATTACAGTACTGAGTTTGTGTAATCTGAAACTCTGACTCCTTATACCTGGTGCTTTTGAAACTTTACACAGTTGTTCTTGACACATTGAAGATGAGCAACCTCCCTTTTTTGGCAGATTTGAATGAAAAATGTCAATTTATGCATTGTTGAACTTAGTCATTTTTCAGCATATTTTAACATTACAGTGCCTGGTTTGTGTAATCTGAAAGACTAAATACCTTTGGAAGATTTTACTATAGTTTGAAGACATTGGGGATTTGAACCTCCCCTTTAGGCCAGTTTTGATTTAAAAAAATGTCAAATTTATCTGTTATTGAACTTCTACTTTATTCTATTATATTATATCATCATGGTACTCAATTTTTGTCCAGGGAGAACGCATTGATCATGGGCAGCTATTCTTGAATTTTTGCATTTCTTTCATATATTTTCTCATAAAGATTCAAATGGTGAATAAAAGGATATGGAGTAAATGCACATGAGACAAAGTCTCTACAAATACATGGTAAAAAAACAAGCAAAGGAACAACGCTTTTATTGTTGTTCTTCATCTTGAAGTCACCATGAGGCCTTCAACAATGAGCCTTGCTCACACCTCATAGTAAGTTCAAGACGGCCCCTAGCACCGGCTTAAGCGGAATTCTTTTCTAATTTTCGAGCAACGCTACATCCATGTCTTTCTTGGTCGGGTGCGGGATTGTCAACAAACATCAATTAAACTGGCAAAGTGCTCTTACAATCACTGTCATCCTTTGCCCGACAAAAGCACTAGTGTCTTAAGCTAGTGGACAACTACAACATATAGACAATTACAGGGCACTCATCAAGTCGAATGTAAGAAAACTTGGCGTTATAAAATAGTGAGATGTGGGTACTTAAAACAGGTGGTCTGGATTACATTTCGAAATTAATAAAATAAATGACAAAATTTGAAAGTATCAGTAGTATATCCATATGAGAAATTCTCTCACGCACAAGTACACCATAACTGAAAAATATAGAGAGCATACATCTTTCGCACGAGGAATCTCTTTACGGACTCCACACTGCAGAAGAGAGAAACTCCAGTCGTAAATGGTGAATAAAAGGATATGGAGTAAATGCACATTAGACAAAGTCTCTACAAATACATGGTAAAAAAACAAGCAAAGGAACAACGCTTTTATTGTTGTTCTTCATCTTGAAGTCACCATGAGGCTTTCAACAATGAGCCTTGCTCACACCTCATAGTGAGTTCAAGACGGCCCCTAGCACCGGTTTAAGCGGAATTCTTTGCTAATTGTCGAGCAACGCTACATCCATGTCTTTCTTGATCATGGGTGCGGGATTGTCAACAAACATCAATTAAACTGGCAAAGTGCTCTTACAATCACAGTCATCCTTTGCCCGACAAAAGCACTAGTGTCTTAAGCTAGTGGACAACTACAACATATAGACAAACACAGGGCACTCATCAAGTCGAATGTAAGAAAACTTGGCGTTATAAAATAGTGAGATGTGGGCACTTAAAACAGGTGGTCTGGATTACATTTCGAAATTAATAAAATAAATGCCAAAATTTGAAAGTATCAATAGTATATCCCTATGAGAAATTCTCTCACGCACAAGTACACCATAACTGAAAAATATAGAGAGCATACATCTTTCGCACGGGGAATCTCTCAAAGTATGTGTTTACTTGAAACTCAGGTATGGTTTTCACCTTTGCTGAAGTGATATGGACTATTTTCATTCTATGCTTTGTTCAACTTTGTACATTTAGTTTTGGGTTTTTTCTTCTTTTTTTGTCTAATACAGTAATAGGGTTGAACTTAATATAAGCTCAATTATAACTTGCATTTGAAGAATTTTTGGTAATAAGGTAAATGAATACTTGTTTGAATTGGTAAAGCTATACATGACATTCTGTCAGATTGAAAAAAAAGAACACCTTCTAAGTTGAACATGAGTGACGGTGACGCAGGTCCAGACATGCAATTGGTCTTGTTTAAAACTTTATAGGGTTCGTTTCTTTGCATTCTTCCGGGATCACCATTAGCCCTTACTGTTTCTTAGCAATATGGAAAATGGGGGGGGGGGGGGTAAATTGCACCTGTAATAGATGAAACAGTTAATTGATTTTAATTGAATTTTATACCTGTCAACATCTTCTAATCTTCTAATTCTAATTATTATTAATGACTTTTTCCAAATCTTTGCGTGAACTGATGCTATACGGAAAGACATGACCATATCTTTAATTTCTAAAATAATTGCTATATAACGAAATATTTCCGCTCAAACAATGTTGCTGTAAGTAACTGATTCACAAATATACTATCGTAGCTAGACATAGTCAGTAAATAAAAAGTATAAAAATACACATCGTTTATGCTATTTATAACTTGTTAACAATCAATAGACAATCAATATAATATGTCCGCCTGATACTGAGGAAACGATGGTGTATGAATACTTGTAGTAGTAAGTATCAAACATTAACAAATCGCTTCAAATCATTAGTAAAAATACAACTCTTAAATTATGTGTTTTCAGATAATTGATCTAGGGTGAGTTAAACTGATAAAAAGTCGCCAAATACCGAACTATTTCCTACGCCATGACAGTGTGATCTGTACCCAAAAACAAATATATATCTTGAATAGATAGTACGCACTGATCGAGTATATGAAAATGAAAAAGACTCTAACTCACTTAAAGACCGTCAAAATACGAAAATACAAATGTACACAAATATTTATGTCTTGAAAATAAATGCTGACATCCCGTCATTAAAATAGAATGTTTGAATCATGTACAATCATTAAGGCTGCATACTTTAATTGGTTGATAAATGTTATTTTCGTTCAACATACGGAAACATTTTCTTTTATGAGTATTTTATGTCGTATATTTGTTTAATTTTGTCTTACAGATATTGATTAAATTGTATCATTAAAATTTACCTTAATCATCTATCTGTTCTTACTCTAAATATGTTTTTAATAACTTTTCTTCAATTAATTGATTATCCAAGGCATTTTCAAGAATTACAGTGTCTTGAATAAGAAAACAAATGCTCACAATAGGTCTTTAAATGCCTAAATTGACAAGTTCACCTGCAAATTACATCATCACATCCACAAATAATCCATGTACCAGTTAACATAAACACTTTGAAAAAGTAACAAAAACTCGCAGTGAGTGAGACTGGGTGCGTATTGAGGAAGTTACGCGTTTCCTGTTTTGCATGAAACAGTATACAATCTTTTGATAGAGGCTTAAACCATAAGGACAAACTGAAATTAAAGTTTTAAGTCATTCAAGGAAATCGGTTTTTGCAGCTCCAGACAGTTAAATATAATTCAAAAGTTGTGATTTAAGCAACATGACAATGAAAGAGCAAATGGGGGAAATCAAATCTTTTGAGGCCGATAAATTGAGGAAACACGTATCAAAATAGGAGCGGGTGTTGAACTTCTAAATAAGAAATTGGCAACTTTATAATATACTTTAGATTAAATCAAGAAAGATGTTTGAAAACAAACAAATAATGTTACTGTGATTTCAAAGATTATTGTTCATGAAGAAAACCAAGAAAACATTTATTTCTGCGTGCGTTTACATTAAACAAAACAAGTTTTTAGCTCTCCTGGCCTAAAAGGCCATGTGAGCTATTGCCATCATTATGCATCCGTCGTCCGTCCGTCCGTCAACAATTTCAAACATCTTCACCACTGAAACCGCTTAGCCAAATTAATTCAAACTTGGCCTGAATCTTCATCAGGGTATGGCTTTTCAAACTGATGTTCAGTTTGTCCCTCTGTCGAACAACATGGCCGCCATTGCTAAAAAATGAACATAGGGGTAAATTGCAGTTTTTGGCTAATAACTTGAAAACCGTTACAGATATAAAAAATCTGACATGTTGTAAAAATGATTAGCATGATGATTTCTATCCACTTTGCAATTTTGAAGAAAATCTGAAAACCCATCTCGGAGTTATAGCCCCTTTTCCGTTAAATTTTCAAAATTTTTGCATGTCTGTCCGTCAACAATTTCAAACATCTCCTCTAAAACCGCTAAGCCAAATTAAACCAAACTTGGCCTGAATCTTCATCAGGGTATGGCTTCTCAAACTGATGTTCAGTTTGTCCCTCTGTCGAACAACATGGCCGCCATTGCTAAAAATAGAACATAGGGATAAATTGCAGTTTTTGGCTGATAACTCGAAAACCGTTACAGATATCAAACATCTGACATGGAGTAAAAATGATCAGCATGCTGAGATCTATCCACTGTGCAATTTTGAAGAAAATCTGAAAACCCATCTCGGAGTTGTGACCATTTTTCCGTTAAATTTTCAAAATTTTTGCATTTTTATTTTTTATTTCAAAAAGTGTAACAGATAGAGGTCAAGTGTAAATTGCAAAAATGTTCAGCATATCAAGATCTACCCAACCTGAAATTTTGAAGAAAACCCTTGTAGGAGTTATTGCCCTTTTTTCACCGAATTTAAAAATTTTTCGTATTTTTCATCTCTTATTTCCCAAACTATAGAAGATGAAGGTTAAGTGTAAATTGATGAAATGTTTTCCATGCTGTGGCGACTTCAAAACTGATGTTGAAAATTGTTCCTTGACCGCCATTTTCAAAATGGCCGCCTAAAAAGGCGGGAAAATTCAACATTGTCCGATTTCAATGAAATTTGTTTTCCAAATAGATATTGATGTTGCGACTTCAAAACTGGTGTTGAAAATTGTTCGTTGACCGTCATTTTCAAAATGGCCACCAAAATAGACGGGAAAATTCAACATTGTTCCGATTTCAATGACATTTGGTTTACAAATTGGTCTTGATGTCGTAACTTCAAAACTGATGTTAAAAATTTTTCGTTGTCTGCCATTTTTAAAATGGCCGCCAAAAAAGGTGGGAAAATTCAACATTGTCCAATTTCAATGAAATTTGATTTCCATTTAGATATTGATGTTGCGACTTCAAAACCAATGTTGAAAATTGTTTGTTGACTGCCATTTTCAAAATGACATCTTGACTTCAAAACTGGTGTTGAAAGTTGTCCTTAGCAAGAACGTTTTTGTCAAAAAAACCCAACAAAGAAATATAGTAAAACATGATCAGACTTTAAAAACAGTTCAAGATATTGGAGGTGTTTGAGCTATGAAAGTTTGAGAAACTGAAGATCAACTGTATACCTTACAATGTTACCTTGATTGTGGCAACTGAAGCCAGGTAAGCGATACAGGCTCCTGGGAGCCTCTGGTTTTTCATTGTTCAGAACAACAGTGTAGAGTTCCAAAAAATTCAGCGAACTGAGTTTCGAATATATCATAATCAAAATTCCAAATGATAATATAACTGATTTTGGACAACTTATAATATGTTTATGTTGTCTTCAAAAAACGAATAATATTTTGGAATTCTATACAATTTTCACTCGTTGGATTGATTCTAACAATTCTCCAAGAAAGAAAGCTTTGAATTCATCTCTCGTGTTGAAACGTAATGGTTTTAGCTCCTCGAATTGTTTAAGCAAATGATACTCCAACAATTCTATAGAATGTTCCCTCATATCGTGACGTTCAAATATTCGAAATATATGAGAAAGTGCAAATGTTCCATCAGTAAAATGGCCGCCAGCACCATGTAAAGCTTTAGCGCCATTATCAGCATTTCTACAGATTTCCGTTCTCTGTTTAGGGCGAAATTGGTAGATTAACGTCCTTCTTACATTCCATTCACATGGCAAATTATAATAATGTTGTTTGTTTGTCCCAAGCCATACATTAAAAAGGTCCTGTGTCGGAAAAACAAAGTATTCGCCATATTTATCATACCATTCATTTACTAACTGGAGGTAGTTTTGCATGTTAAATCTCCATCGATCTAGTCGAATCAGAGAAACTCCAATATTAATACCATCATCTAAATATCCGTGCTGTGGTTTGGGAAACATACGAAATCGTTTATCTTCTGCAAACAACATAGCAGACGCTCCAATGATTTGGTGTTCATCAAAGTTTGAGAAATGCTTCACTAGATCTTCTAATGGCTTCATCATTATCACATCTGTATCTAAGCTTATTATTCTTGTGACATATGGAAACTCGTCATACATTACATGGCGGTAAGAGGCGCAAGGTCTGTTCAGATATTTAAGATGTTTAATTTCTTTCGGATATTTCATTAAATGAAACGAAAATGATATCCTGTTGCAGTACTTTGAAGGCCATCGGTTAAAAGTTTCAGTCAGTTTTTTAAAAACATGTTTTGAATTAGCTGTAATAGCATAATGGACGGGTGTAACAGTTAACAACGAAACAGACTTGATGAGAACATGGGTTTGACGCAATTGTCTCCGCAAAGACCGTATATGTTCCGGTGATGGTCGTTTAGGGTCTATTGTTTGGTCATCACATATTTGAACTGCTACAATGATAGGTCGAATTGTATCGTTTATATTTTCATATTCCAGTGGAACACAATGGTCTGCTTCCTTATTTTGAATGAAAGGGTCAAATATGTCTTTATCTTCTATCAATCTGTAGATAACTATATCCGTTTTGTTCAAAACGTATGCTATAACTAAACAAATAACTAATACAAAGCCACACATGCGACAATAATAACCTCTATGCATTTCAGAAATATTTTAGCCGGGAGAAAATTATTTGAATAAACATTACAAATCTTTCTATAAAATTGATTTTATGATTTAATGAAAGAAGCCAATAAAAATATGAACATGTGGACGAAAATCAATAGACAACAAAGCATATACTTTATAATATTTAACCCTGTTGACTCTTCAAAGGATATTGTCGGGGAGGTGCTGCTTATTTATTTATTGAGGATTTATTGCGAAAATGACGTACCCTGAAAATGATACTAATCTGGAATTTTACTATAGGATTAAACACTCATTCTAAAGAAATTATCGATGTGTAAACGCCATTGCCAACTATTCAAGACATCACGTGACTTTTAGACAACGGGGATGACATATTGCTACCTGTGATTCGATATATGAAAATACGTGACAGTCGAACATTTAATTCAAATATCTCCTTAAATACTGAAGCTGGGAAAAATGTGGTGTTATCCAGCGATTACCATTACATTCATCTAATATCATACCAATTTGTAACACTTTAGAACTAGTAGAAATTACTTCTTTTTTAGCTTGAAAAATTGACATATTTCAATAGGTATGTTAAAGTCGTTGACCCTACCTTCAGATTTACGAATAATACTGGTAACACTCTATATCTTCGAAAATGTGGTGTTATGTGGTGATTCTTCATACATTGACGAACATAAAAACACTCCTTAAAACAGTTTAATTATCGATCCTGATATGGCCAATTTTATTTGAAAATTGCGATTTTTTACAACAAATCTACAAAATGGCTTGACACCGGAAATTGTGAATAGAGCGGGAATTTTGAATATTGTTTACCTATGTAGCAACGGCAGTAGAATACAGAAGGAACAAAGGGGTGAAATTCACAAACATCGAAGTCCAAAGAGAGGGCAAAAACGAGAACACAGAAAACAACATTCAGAACAAAGGCACTCACAGTGTGAACTCCAGTGAAACTAAGAGTGACATCAGGTGCTCCGGAAAGGTAAGCATGTCCTGCTCTGTTAACAGCACCCGTCACACTGTGAGTGATTCAATCCGGGAAAATGTCAAAGTCGGTAGGGAAGACGTGAATCTAGCTAAAAATGTCCACTTGCATTTGGGATACTGACACGTCATATCTTTCAATGATGCTATGGTGACGGCCATAGAATTTCTTGAGGGATGAAATTAACAAAGGTTGAACAATTCCCTGACTAAGCAGCTTTTGGGACAGTGTTTTTGCTCTGTTCAAAAAATCACTGTACAAACTACAAGCTCGACAGTAACGAATCAACTGTGAAATGTACACTCCATAGGCTTGAGAGGTAGGTATATTGCTGCTAAGAAAGGAAAAGTTCACAATGGGGAAATTAAAATCATCACGCTTGTCATATAGCATCGATTTCAAACGTCCATCTTCGTCAATATACAATAAAAGATCTAGGTACGAAGCTGAAGTAGGTGTTTCAGTTGTTTCTTTAATTTCAAGCTCATTTGGATAGATCTGATGTAAATAATCCTTAAATTTAGGATTATTAAGAGAAAGCACATCGTCTATGTAAAAAACGAACATTAAGGATAAACAAATATAAACGAAGAAAAATTTCTGGAATATTTTATTTGTGTGAAATAAAAAGTATGACACATGAATTAAAAAAAAAATTCTTAGCTGAGAAATATAGTACTTAAATTGACATTTTGTCCGGGATTTTATTTAATGTCTATCCGGTACAACGGATAGACATTATTGGGATTGTAAAATTCTAAAAAAAAATGTTTCTTCTTTTCACAGAGGTGTCTAAGTGGGTAAGTGTAGGTCGATGAAATTTGGTGGGGTTTTGTAGTTTCTGTTGAAGTTGTGATTGTATCCGTCTTGGGTCGTTTCGTTATCAGGGGAGGGGGTTATTTTAGAAAACTCCCTAAACATGTTTTGTGATATTATTCGGAAATGGTAATAAATAGGTAGTGAATTGTAATGGGAAAAATGTTTGTCAAGCTATGACAGATATTTCGTTCATTTGGGCGAATGTTGGTGGATGGACCGTTTTCATGATAAGGGCTTGCAATGTTTTGTTACTTTTCTTGGAGCAATTATTTGGGGAAATTTCGGAATGTGTAAGAATTAGGTATTTGGGACCTATATCATTGTATTTAGTTGATATGTTTTACATTCAAAAATGTAGGGGTCAAAGGTTTATTGGTCACTTTAAAAGGGATGACATCAGTTCCTTAAAATAAAATGTCTACACAAATGCAGCTACTGATTTAAATGATAAATGATCTGCTTGTCAAATTATCTAAATTGTGGTTTCGTGTTTACAAGGTAAACTGAAACTTGATCAGCTGGGTGTCAAAATTGATATTTAGAAGACGACAAAAGTAAAGCATGTGCACAGTTTATTGTTTTATGTAGTTTGTTTGACATACAATAGAAAAACACTAATGAAAACAACATGTTTTTTAACACTTATATCCCCCCCCCCCGGTAGAAGTTAAGAAACATTTAGTACATTTCACAATAGTTATTTTGATTCTGTATAACGTAATTAATTTTGATATCAATTACTGAAAATTAAATCAAAACAAATAATGACTGGAATTGGATTCATACACAGAAGTCACCGAAATGATCCCTCCAATCATTATCTAAGCATTACTAAGAAATCAATTTTCACCCCTTTTAAAAAATTGTGAATAAAAGGATATGGAGTAAATGCACATGAGACAAAGTCTCTACAAATTCACGGTAAAAACAAGCAAAGGAACAACGCTTTTATTGTTGTTCTTCATCTTGAAGTCACAATGAGGCCATCAACAATGGGCTTTGCTCATACCTAATAGTAAGTTCAATACGACCCCTAGCACCGGTTTAAGCGGAATTCTTTGCTAATCGTCTCCATGTCTTCATTGGTCATGGGTGCGGGATTGTCAACAAACATCAATTAAACTGGCAAAGTGCTCTTACAATCACTGTCATCCTTTGCCAGACAAAAACACTAGTGTCTTAAGCTAGTGGACGATTACAACATATAGACAAACACAGGGCACTCATCAAGTCGAATGTAAGACAAATTGGTGTAATAAAATAGTGAGATGTGGGCACTTAAAACAGGTGGTCTGGATTACGCTGAAAGTATGAATAGTATATCCATATGAGAAATTCTCTCATGCACAAGTACACCATAACTGAAAAAATAGAGAGCAAACATCTCTCCCACGGGAAATTACCTAAAAATTATAATCATTTATACAACTTATTGTGTTTCTGGCTACTCAGTGTTATCAATTTGATTGCATTAGGAAAAATGTTAAAATATTTCATTAATACAGTCAAATCTATTTATAGCTATTCAAAAACCCATTTGATAAACCATATATTTATATAGCTATTCGAAGAAATGGATAAATTACATCATAAAATATTTAATAGATACTTTAAGTAATATCCTTAATCACTGATATACACAATTTAATATATATATCTTATACATATATTTTATACGTTCTATTAAGTATGGAGTATTTTCATCTATTGGTATTTTCATATCCCTGCATGTCTATTGCCCAATGAGGTCTATTGCTCAGTGCGGTCTGTTGATCGATGGAATTTATTGACCAGTGCGGTCTATTGACCGATGGAGTCTATTGACCGATGACGTCTATTGACCACTTAGATCTATTGCCCGATAAGGTCTTTTGACCTATGAGGTCTATTGCCCGATGAGGTCTATTTACCGATGAGGTCTTTTGCCCGGTGAAGTCTAGTGTCTTACATTTGAACTTTCTGTTACCCAGCCACTAATACATGTATGACAACAATAACATGGCACAGCGATAAAAATAAAAACATTTGCAGCAAAGGACGATATATTTTACTACTGTATTTTAATAGTATTTGGAAATATGAAGCCTTGTGTAACAGTTTGTATGACCATCTGCACATTTTTGAGATAAAAATAATA
>MJUU01024934.1:0-11472 GCA_002080025.1 Modiolus philippinarum
GTGAAAAGTTTAACGGACGGACGACGGACGGACGGACGACGGACGGACCGACGACGGACGGACGGACGACGGACGCCAAGTGATGGCAATAGCTCACACTGACCCTTTGGGTCAGGTGAGCTAAAAACTGCAATTTACCCCTATGTTCTATTTTTAGTAACAGCGGCCATGTTGTTTGGTCTACGGACATAAAAATCACAAACTTGAAAGTGCATACCCTGGTGATGATTCAGGCCAAGTTTGGTTAGTATTGGCCCAGTAGTTTCAGAGGAGAAGATCTTTAAATAAAAGTTAGCAGACAGATGGACAGACAGACGACGGACGCCGAGTGATGGCAAAAGCTCACATGGCCTTTGGCCAGGTGAGCTAAAAATATAAAATAAAATTCGCCTACCCGCCCCAAATTTTGAGAAAAAATAGATGAGAATCTAAGAATCATTTTATTATGGCCTTATTATCAACAAAACAAATGTTTTTTGTATAATTTTACCTGCCATAAGCTAAACATTCTAACTCCATTTTGAATCCTCTCATTGGAGTAGTAGGGAAGACCTTGGGGAAGGCATCTTGTATCTCAGGAGGAAAATCTGCTGCAGCTGTGGAGTAAAACAATAAATATTAGTAGAAAATATAACAATCTCATAGGAGTAGTCCAGAATACCTGGGGAATGCATCCTGTAAATTTTCGTGTCAAACAGGTCTGACTCATGGACTCCTGAATACCCTCGGGGACCTATGGTCCAACAGCAGTAGCATCAGTCCAATGTTTAAATCAAGCGCTGAACGCTGGAGTGCTGCTTAGGCAGTTATCTTTGAAATAAGAAAAGATTTGAAATTTGATATTAAACAAGAGTTGTCAGAAGACAAAATAGCTCGCCGGGGATTCCAGTAACCTCGATGCACAATAAATTCGAAAGAAAGCTTTCTTCACAAGAAAGTCACATATGAAATATAAACACCCTATCACTAAACAACTTAATTCTAGAAGCAAAATTAAAGTTTTTAAAAAAATGCCCTCAGGGCAAGGTCAAGGTCAAAATGTCTATAAATATGGTACCATTAGAAAGCTCTCATCAAAAGAACGTCACATAACAAATATGATCACCCTATCACTAAACATCTTAATTCTAGAGGCAAAGTTAAAGTTTTTAAAAAATTGCCCTCAGAGTAAGGTCAAAGTCAACATGTCTACAAGTATGGTACCAGAAGAAAGCTGTCATCATAAGGAAGTTACATACCAAATATGAACACCCTACCACTAAAAGCCTACCTTCTAGAGGCAAGGTTAAAGTTTTTCAAAAATTGCCCTCAGGGCAAGGTCAAGGTCAAAATGTCTACAAATATGGTACCACTAGAAAGCACTCATCTTAAGGAAGTAACATACCAAATATAAACACCCTACCACTAAAAGCTTACCTTCTAGAGGCAAGGTTAAAGTTTTACAAAAATTGCCCTCAGGGAAAGGTCAAGGTCAAAATGTCTACAAATAAGAAACCACTAGAAAGCTCTCATCATAAGCAAGTCATATACCAAATATGAACACCCTACCACTAAAAGCCTACCTTCTAGAGGCAAGGTTAAAGAATTTCAAAAATTGCCCTCAGGGAAAAGTCAAGGTCAAAATGTCTACAAATATGGTACCGCTAGAAAGCTCTCATCATAAGCGAGTCACATACAAATATGAACACCCTTCCACTAAAAGCCTGCCTTCTAGAGGCAAGGTTAAAGTTTTTTATATATTGCCCTAGGGGCAAGGTCAAAATGTCTACAAATATGGTTCCACAAGAAAGCTCTCATCACAAGGAAGCCACATACTAAATATCAGCATCCCATCTCTTAACGTCTCCATTCCACAAGCAAGGTTAAAGTTTTTACTGACGACGCTGATGCCGGGGGTATGACAATAGCTCTCCGCACATTCGTCCCGGCGAGCTAAAAAAAATCAGTCCAAAAGCTGTATCTCGATGAGATACACCAATATACAGTATGTCAAGCGATTACATAGAAAAAAACTCCGGAAACCAAAAAGTTAACAAACAGACAATATAAAATGTCTGTTTTTTGAGAGGGAATAGAAATGTGCACTCAAGTCGCAATGACGTCCATCACTAGAATAAGCATATAAGCAAAAAATTACATGCAAACAAACTGGCCAAAATGGGAAAAGCAATGAACATGAAAGGGTAAGTAAAGAAATAAAACTGGGTAATTAATTGAATTAAAGTACTTCATAAGAATAGTGATGGTTAAAATGCATCGCACTTAGGCATCTTGACCACCCCTTTTATAACGATGCACTTTAATTCAATTAATTACTCTGAAACATGCTTTAAAGCTCATACAGCTCATTAAATTATTTCAGTTGGAGTAAACACATGTGTTATGGTCTCATGTTCATTTACTCCATATCCTTTCGTAAAATATTTAAAGTACAACAGAACATTGCACTGTGAACAGTTAAACTATGGAATAATTTTCATATTATCCTCCTGAATCTATCATGGAAGCACCATCATAAATACTAGGGAGAACAAGATATTTATGATAATTATTAAATAAAGTGAATCTACATATAACAACAGAAAATAGCAGTTATATCTACAGGCATGGAGTACAGAAAACGGTACTAGTCTTTTCCGAAATACTATCAATAGATATTGTCAGGTATCGATTGATATGAATTTTTTTCTGGTGTCATGACAACAAAGTGCACTTGGTACATTTGTAGACTTGCCTTCAGATTGAAATATTAAAGGGAATTTCAAATACTATGAATGTAGTATCAAGACACAGGCACTTGTTACCTTACACATGATGTAAGGTAACACTATGTCATCACCCCCTTTTGATACTAGTGACATACATGTAGTTTAGAGTACACAGTCTAAGAAACAACACGTATCATGTATCACAAAAACTTTTTAAAATTTTCCCCTAAAAGCATGTAATTTAGTTGTTACGTCTTACCCTCGACATAGTGAACGGTTTCTCCATGCATCATGATCTGCCGTTATGACAATTTATACCAACTGCAATAATTCATCAGTGATCATGGTCGCTGCGAAACGATTCGCAACAAAACGGAGGAAATCGCTGCAAGTGAATAAAAATCAGCAAGCAACTAGTTCCCCCG
Organism: Modiolus philippinarum; assembly: GCA_002080025.1. NCBI lineage: Eukaryota > Metazoa > Mollusca > Bivalvia > Mytilida > Modiolidae > Modiolus > Modiolus philippinarum. The sequence continues at coordinate 3,134 of MJUU01024934.1, forward strand.
TTGTAGCAAATCAATCCTGAATTATTCTTTCAGACATTTCCTCGTCGCATTGGGGCGAACATTATTCCACACCTGCGTGCTTCAACCCCTATTTATTTTGTAATCACCTCAGAAAATATTTAAAACTTGGTCTAGCTCACTTCCCAAGATGTTTATCTTTTCAAAAAATATCATGAGCCCCATCTGATTACATTTCCGTTTAATCAGGAGCGATCTTTTTGTGGATAGCTGCACTAAATTGTCAACTCCATTGACCATGAAACGAAAGTAAACTTCGGAACTTCTCTGGACTTTACTTAGGATAAGGAATATTTCCCATAGTTCCTTGATTACGTCACTTGACCTCGACAGATCCGCATTTGTTTATTTCCAAATATAGAAGTTTGAGGAGTTGACGCGCACACCTGTCGTAAAGAAATCAAACTTGATTTCGAACCTTTTTTAAAATAGATGTAAACATTAAGCATTATAAACTTCAAGATATATTGCTATAAGAGTAAACAGTGAAAACATTTACTTCGGTATTTAGTCATTTACTATGTTTTGAAGCATTTACTATGTTTCATTCATATTAAAGCGCATCGCGGGAATTTTTCATGAATGAACCGAATCGCAAATGGCGAGGGTCAAATTAAGCTACATTTTCACGCTGTATTTTTGTTTGAACTACACATACTTTCCATTTGAGCATTTTTAAATAAAATAACTACAATGTGTGCAGCAGTCTCTCGCTATCTTTAATTCTTGACACCCAGACATGAACTATGTTATGCGTATTTGTGAGGTACATCTGGCTGTTTATTTCGTCTGGAGACAATGCAACCGTATAATGCTGCCTAAGCAGCACAAAAATACAAAAATATCAATGTAGCATAATAAACAGTAAATTTTGTTATGCTGTAAATGTTTTAATGAATACATTTCATCAGCAGCATTAAAATCAAACTAGAGATGGAAGCAGTCGCAAACGACAGCTAATCCCCTCGCCAAAGTTAAGAAATAATAATAACCCTAACATAAAGATGTATAAATGTTGGAGGTAAATCCACTGAAAATTAAAATCATTGATGTGCTACATGTAGTTTCAGAGATAGAAACATTAATGCAAACTTTAACCCAAGTCAGTCAAGTGTAAAATGTAGGTCAAAGCGACCCAATTTTCATCTGAAGCTGCAACACTCTCCAAGATGCATCCACTGACCAATGCTGATTGATGCGCAACATGTAATTTCTCAGATATGAACCTTAACACAAACTTTAACCTGAGTCATTGAAGCGTAAAATGTAGGTCAAAGTGACCCGATTTTCATCTGAAGCAGCAACCACTGACAAAAGATGATTGATGTGTCACGTGAAGTTTCTCAGATATGAAACCTTAACGCAAACTTTAACCTGAGTCATTGAAGCTTAAAATGTAGGTCAAAGTGACCCAATTATCATCCGAAGCAGTTGATGTGCTACATGTAGTTTCTCAGATATGAACCTTAACGCAAACTTTAACCTGAGTCATTGAAGCATAAAATGTAGGTCAGAGTGACCCAATTATCATCTGAAGCAGCTTCACTCTCCAAGACGCATCAACTGACCAAAGATGATTGATGTGCCACGTGCAGTTTCTCAGATATGAACCTTAATGCAAACTTTAACCTGAGGTGGGACGAACAGACACTCGGACGTACGGATGGACAGATGGGCGAGATGCTATAGGGATAATAATAATATGGAAAGCCATAATCCAAACAAGTGTGGACCTAAATTGATGTCTCGCCCGTCCCTACTAAGTCGCAAAATTGATGTGAAAACTCAAACTGCCTAAATTAGAAACTTAACATGTTGGCTAGACTGTGAAATTAGATTAACTGACAAAAGCAATATAGCAGACTGTCATGTATCACCCAAAATGCCAAATATCAGTGACCTACCACTGATAGATACTGAGAAACCAAACATGTTCACTAGACCATGAAAATGAGGTCAAGGGCTAAAACAAAATACCAGGCTGTCATCTTCCATCTAAGACAAACCAACATACCAAATACTATTGATCTTATATTAATAGATAATAGGAAACTTAACAAGATCACTGGACTGTGAAATTGTTGTCACAGACAAAAGCACTACATCAGACTACCACATATTACCCAAGACCAACATATATACAAAATATCATTGACCTACCACTTACAGTTACTGAGAAAAGGACCTAATCATAAAAACTTAACATGCTCACTAGACCGTGAAATTGAGGTCAAGGACAAAAGCCATATGACAGACTGTCATGTACAACCTAAGACCAACCTACATGCCATATATCATTGACCTACCACTTATAGTTACTGAGTAACTAAACTAAGAACAAAAACTTAACATGTTCACTGGACCGTGAAATTGAGGTCGCAGACAAAATCCATATAGCAGACTGTCATGTTCTACTCAAGACCAACCTATATCCCAAATATCATTGACCTACCACTTATACTTACTGACAAAGTGACCTAATCACAAAAACTTAACATGAAAGTTTACGCCGCCGCCGCTGCCGCCGCCGCCGCCATACTATGTACGCATATGTTTTGCTTTCTGCGACTTTCGTCGCTGGTGAGACAAAAATTGTCAGAAAAGAAGTACTTATTTATAAAATATCATTGACCTACCACTTATAGTTACTGAGAAAGTGACCTAATCACAAAAACTTAACATGCTCACTAGACCGTGAAATTGAGGTCAAGGACAAAAGCCATATAGCAGACTGTCATGTACTACTCAAGACCAATCTATATCCCAAATATCATTGACCTACCACTTATAGTTACTGAGAAAGTGACCTAATCACAAAAAATTAACATGAGAGTTTACACTGCCGCCGCCGCCGCCGCCGCCATACTTTGTCTGCATATGTTTTGCTTTCTGCAACTTTCGTCGCAGGCGAGACAAAAATTGTCAGAAAAGAAGTACTTATTAAAACAAGTGTGGAACAAAATTGATGTCTCGCCCGTCCCTTCATGGTCGCAAAATTGATGTGAATTCTCAAACTGACTAAATCAGAAACTAAACATATTCACTAGACTGTGAAATTAGGGTAAGTGACAAAGGCAATAGAGCAGACTGTCATAAATCACCAAAAAAAAATATCAGAGACCACTGATACATACTGAAAAACCAAACATGTTCACCAGACCATGAAATGAGGTCAAGGACTAAAGATAATAAGCAGGCTGTCATCTTCCATCTCAGACAAACCCACATGCCAAATATTATTAAACTTACATTAATAGATACTAGGAAACTTAACATGATCACTGGACCATCAAATTGAGGTCACAGACACAAGCCATATTGCCGACTGTCATGTACTATGCAAGACCAACATATACACCAAATATCATTGACCTACCACTTATAGTTACTGAGAAAATGACCTAATCACTTAAACTTAACATGCTCACTAGACCGTTAAATTGAGGTCAAGGACAAAAGCCATATGACAGACTGTCATGTAATATCTAAGACCAACCTACATACCAAATATCATTGACCTACCACTTTTAGTTACTGAGAAACTTAACTAAGCACAAAAACTTAAAAGTTCATTGGACCGTGAAATTGAGGTAACAGACAAAAACCATATAGCAGACTGTCATGAACTACTCAAGACCAACCTATATACCAAATATCATTGACCTACCACTTATAGTTACTGAAATAATGACCTAATCACAAAAACTTAACATGCTCACTAGACCGTGAAATTGAGGTCAAGGACATAAGCCATATGACAGACTGTCATGTACTACCTAAGACAAACCTATATACCAAATATCATTGACCTACCACTTATAGTTACGGAGAACATGACCTAATCACAAAAACTTAACATGCTCACTAGACGGTGAAATTGAGGTCAAGGACAAAAGCCTTATGACAGACTGTCATGTACTACCTAAGACCAACTTATATACCAATTATCATTGACCTACCATTTAGAGTTACTGAGAAACTAAAATAAGCACAAAAACTTCACATGTTCATTGGACCGTGAAATTGAGGTCACAGACAAAAACCATATAGCAGACTGTCATGTACTACTCAAGACCAACCTATATACCAAATATCATTGACCTACCATTTATAGTTACTGAGAAAATGACCTAATCACAAAAACTTAACATGAAAGTTTACGCCGCCGTCATACTTTGTACGCATATGTCTCGCTTTCCGCACCTTTCGTCGTGGGCGAGACAAAAAAACCAAAATAGGAAGTCAAATTTAATACTAAGGACATCTACCTAAAAGAAAATATAACAATCTCATAGTAGTCAAGAAGACCTTAGGGAAGGCAAATTGTATCTCGAGAGGAAAATGTGCTGCAGCTGTGGAATTAAAGCAATAAATATTACCAGAAAATATAACAATCCAATAAGAGTAGTCCAGAAGACCTTAGGGAAGGCAAATTGTATCTCGAGAGGAAAATGTGCTGCAGCTGTCGAATTAAAACAATAAATATTAGCAGAAAATATAACAATCCAATAGGAGTGATCCAGAAGCACTTAGGGAAGACATATTGTATCTGGAGAGGAAAATGCGCTGCAGCTGTCAAATTGAAACAATTAATATTAGCAGAAAATATAACAATCCAATAGGAGTAGTCCAGAAGACCTTAGGGAAGGCATATTGTATCTGGAGAGAAAAATGTGCTGCAGCTGTCAAATTAAAACAATTAATATTAGCAGAAAATATAACAATCCAATAGGAGTAGTCCAGAAGACCTTAGGGAAGGCATATTGTATCTGGAGAGAAAAATGTGCTGCAGCTGTCAAATTAAAACAATTAATATTACCAGAAAATATAACAATCCAATAAGAGTAGTCCAGAAGACTTTAGGGAAGGCAAATTGTTATCTCGAGAGGAAAATGTGCTGCAGCTGTCAAATTAAAACAATAAATATTAGCAGAAAATATAACAATCCAATAGGAGTGATCCAGAAGACCTTAGGGAAGGCATATTGTATCTGGAGAGGAAAATGTGCTGCAGTTGTCAAATTAAAACAATAAATATTAGCAGAAAATATAACAATCCAATAAGAGTAGTCCAGAAGACCTTAGGGAAGGCAAATTGTATCTCGAGAGGAAAATGTGCTGCAGCTGTCGAATTAAAACAATTAATATTAGCAGAAAATATAACAACAAATTGACCACAGAATTTAGATGAAAATCAAAAGTACTATAGCTGTGTGCTCCTATATTGGTTTGTTATTTTTGCAATTTCTACAAATCTAAACACATGTAGTTGAATAATAAATGACAACTACAGTATATCAATTTAATTTATCCCTAGTTTTGCTGTTACCTCTAAAATGTAAAAAAATTGTACCTATCTTCCTGGACTTCTTTGCCTTCCTATGCAATACAGAACTGCGAAAATTAATACTGTAACATAAAGTAAGGGTTCGATACATCATATCCTAGCTGTGGAATCACGTCATTTACCAGACCAATTTTCATTACGTCATAAAGCCTAAAGCGTCATGATATAATTATGTTTTTGAAATAAATTCTTGTTCCAATGGGACGGACATGATTTTGACATAGGGTTGGACAAACAACTGGTGAATCTGAATACCAGAACTCAGATATGGTCTATTCCTGTTGGTAAAGAGAAGTTTTAATCCCTGCCTGTGAAAGCACTGAATTTCAAGAAGACCCAATCATACCTTGTGGCTGTCATTTTGAACTAATACTCACTCTGTCCTGTCACTTTGAGATATATTCCTTTACTTGTTGTACTGGGTGGCTGTGATGTTGACAAAATCTCGTCTGGTGATGAGGCTAGTGTTACCAGACAGTGATAATAGCCACTGTCCTGTGCCTGGACTTCAGAGAAATATAGGTTTCCGTCCGACGACAGGAAGTAATACTGATTTAATGACGTCTGTAGGAATTCACTTCCTTTCTGCCACTGGAAGTTTGCAGCTGTAAACAGAAATAATTAGAAAATGTTGCTTAGGTGATATCAACCAGGTATATTAAATCTCAAGCAAAATTTTCAATATCCCTTACTTTTATCCATTTAAAAACATTGAAACTAATTTTCCAATAGACTCCTATTTTGTTTTCATAATTTTGAAAACTGACTAATATATTAGGCCATAATAAAATAACTAATATATTAGGCCATAATAAAATAATTCCTAGATTCTCATCTATTTTTTTCTCAAAATTTGGGGCTGGCAGGCAAATTTCATTTTATATATACAGTGAAACCTGTCTAAACTGAACCCTGACTAAACCGAAAACCTGTCTAAACCAAACACTATATAAAGTCCCTTTGCATCAATTTCTATGTATTTTGAACCTGTGTAAACCGAACACCTGTCTAAACCAAACAAAATCTTCAGTCCCAAAGGGGTTCAGTTTAGACAGGTTTCACTGTATATTATCAATTTTTGTTAAAAATGCTGTCATTTAAAAAAAAATTTACCTCAATTGGTCAACAATCAAAATATTTTTTTTTTGAGGCGGGTGTAAAAAATCAGGACAGGCGGAGATGAGAATCTAGGATATTCTTTATTATGGCCTTATAACTAATCTGAGATTCCTGTTATCACAAACTTTTCAACGAATGATTGAACAATGCAGTAATTCATGACTTCCTGCAGCACATGAGTGAATACAGGATTTTTCTATCACAAGTTGATTACTTTCAATAATCAGAATCTAGGTTTATTGTGTATCAATGTACACAGGAAATAGGTACCATGATTGGTTTTTGGTTCAAAATTAAATGAAATCTTTCATTATATAGTGTACGGTGGTTCCAGTGTACCTACTTAGTAGCTATTAACTGGATCCACATACACTAATGGTACGGTCGCTAAAATTTAAACAGAAAATCACTAATGCTTTAAACTGGCCTTTGCTCATTCTTTAGCCTTTATTTTTAGGTTTCTGGAATTTTTTCTTAAATCTATTTTGGTATTCCATAGATTTGTCTCTAAGGTCGACTGAAAAAACATCAGTTGTTGAAATGAGTCAAACTTCGATAGCTCGAACACCCAACGGACTGATGAAAACAGTAAAGGGGTGTTTGAGCTATCATGGTCGAACTGTGTTTAAATTCAAACAAAAGGTCCTGAAAAAAGGTTCGAGACATCAATAATAGCTTCTTATATGAGAGCAGATCAAAGATCGGCGTATCTTTCACGAATGTAAGAAATTCCGTCTTTTCTCGAGTGGAGCGTAGCGAAACGAGAAAATAAGACGAAGAATTTCTACATGAGTGAAAGATACCCCGATCTTTGATTTTGATCGAATGTAAGTTGCTATATCTTCCGTGAAATACGACAACAAACATCTGGAAGCCTATACTGTGCAAGTAACGTCGTCGCCATTTGAGAGTACCTTACATTGTGACGTCAGGTGTTTTATGACGTTTTGTCATGGTTACGATTATTGTATCACAAAAATTAACACTTTTGGTTGGTCATTTACCCATATGAGACGAGGTCGTGTGCATCGATCTCACATGGGTCGTCTCACACTGTAAACCAACATTTACGGAAGAATTATTGCAGTTCCAGCCATCAAAGTTCAACTGTATGTAAAATATGCACAAAAAGAAACTTCCTGCTTTGTAATTGGTCAGCATGTAATTCTAATCACTACTGGTCTGAAATTTTTGGAAGACCACCAGACAGGCAGACGACAATGACTGAGGGCATCTCGATACAAATTTGTGCAATACTTTTAATGTATGAAAACAAGGGTTCCACTGACCTGGTTTGAATGTTGGTTGGTTAGAGTATAAAGTTCTACTGACCTGGTTTGAATGTTGGTTGGTTACAGTATAAAGTATTACTGACCTGGCCTAAATGTTGGCTGGTTACAGTATAAAGTATTACTGACCTGGTTTGAATGTTGGTTGGTTACAGTATAAAGTTCTACTGACCTGGCTTAAATGTTGGTTGGTTACAGTATAAAGTTCTACTGACCTGGTTTGAATGTTGGTTGGTTACAGTATAAAGTTCTACTGACCTGGTTTGAATGTTGGCTGGTTAGAATATAAATTATTACTGACCTGGTTTGAATGTTGGCTGGTTAGAGACTATAAAGTATTACTGACCTGGTTTGAATGTTGGCTGGTTAGAGACTATAAAGTATTACTGACCTGGTTTGAATGTTGGCTGGTTACAGTATAATGTATTACTGACCTGGTTTGAATGTTGGCTGGTTATAGTATAACATATTACTGACCTGGTTTGAATGTTGGTTGGTTACAGTATAATGTATTACTGACCTGGTTTGAATGTTGGCTGGATACAGTATAAAGTATTACTGACCTGG
>MJUU01024937.1:0-12790 GCA_002080025.1 Modiolus philippinarum
ACGTGTCCAGCAGGACTATAGTTGAATGGGGAAGAGGAGCAGGTGCAAACAGGCGGTTTGGCTTTAAAGTCATCAATCTGGAAATCACGAAATACCCGTTTGTGATTGAAAATAGTGGTTGCAATAGATATAGTGTAGGAATAAGAGATAAGTGGAACAGATTGGTCTTTGAAGTAAGGAGGAATGTTAGATTTCACTGTTTTGTTGTGCAGAATGTTGGAGAGATTAATGGCATCTAGGCCTTTGTTAGCAAACTGAAGTTTAAGAAATGATCGGTTTTCAGTTTTATTTGCAGAAGTTGTAACAGGTTTGAACAGTCTGTGATTGGCGATGTCCATAACGATAGCTGTTAATTTATATTCCAGAGAATGCCAGTCAGTCACAGTTGAATCTAAACATACTTTGTAAAATGAATGAAGTTTCGAAAGTGGCAAGGAATACAATTTTGTACGAATGTGATGAATACCTAGTGACATTTTCATAAATGGAAGGAGACCATTAATTGAAATGTCATGTAGATGTGGGGCGGTATAATGCCTATGTCCATGACTACGTGGTCTTCGCTGGCTTCCATTAAGGATATTCATCACATTCACAGAACTGCATCCTGGGCTTGAAAGATTACCTACACTTTTAATATTATCATTGCAACCATAGGGAATTGATGTTCCCAGCTCTTTGATCCAGTACTCCTCTCTTTGTAGACGGTAAGGTGTACTTAGGGTAGCGTCGTTTGACTTGTGATATATTTTTTCAATAATCCTGATCTTCATATTAACGATTGAATGATCTGGCTGGTTGAAATGTGCGTAAACATGTCGGGACTTGTTATCTTTCACTTCGTATCTGTGTCCTATCTTATAAATCAGTCCACAAAGAGAGCACTCCAAGCCGTAAATTAAATTTCTCGAGGAGCAATTCAGATCATCATAACTTCTGGTGTAATAAGTTTTGTTGGTTAAATTACTTGTAAAATTTGTGTCTGTAATAAGAATGTTACAAGTTTTGCAGTTTTTCACTCGGCATGGCGCAATTATGCCTTGTGTTTGGTGTTCGGGAAAATTCAAAATATCATGTAATTTGACTGAACAAGGTTTAATCTGTGGAGCAGAATGTAATGAGCTACTTGTAGAAAGGGTATGATCTGAAAGTGACTCCTGAGAATCTGTCAAAGTTGAAACTGAACTACTCTGGACACCTAAATTTCCCAATGAACCCGTGTCCGTAGCTTCATCGGTAAGGGACCTTTTTAACCCGGGAGACGTCCCAGCCGGTATAAGTTCCTTTAGTTTCTCTATTCTCATGGCTAAAGTAATACTTTAATACTCTAATTGATTAACTGCTTAAAACATATTATCGGTCATTTGTATGAATTTCCTTTGATCTACAGAGACTGATATCCTCAGTATCACCGAACTGGACACTATCACGAAATTATAGGGTCACTGTGAAAGCTTCACGTGCCAGTTGCATATAAATTATTGAAATAAACAATAGATTAACCTGTTTCAGTATATCTTGACTTTGCTTACCTGTTTCACACATATTTCCCGTATACCCTGGTCTGCAATAACATTTGAATGCGTTTACTTGATCAATACATCTTCCTCTATGTTGACAAGGATTACTCGCACATTCATCAGTTTCTACAATATAGTAGTATTTGTTATATGGAAACATTTGGATCCATATTGTGCTGTCAGATCCTTGTAAATGTATTCCAGGATATCATCAACAAAGTAACAAGTATTTCAATGCTAGCCTGTAAATTTATGGAAAATGTATGAAATTTTGTACACCAAGACGGAGACCATCTTGTCCTAAACTGGTTCTTCTCTGATGCTTTGTATGTTTTTGCATTTTTATGCTCTACAGCTTATTGCATTTTTATTAAACTGTCTATTGTCTGAGCTTTCTACACAACTGATAACTTATCAATGAAATGCACGTTTTTCAGTTTTATATCAAAAAGGATTTTTTTTCTAATCACTTTTTGTATAGATTTAAGGTCACAATATCAAAAGATTTTTTTTATTATTATCATATGTATAAATAAAAGGTGCGATTAATTATTAAAGTAATTAAAACTGTGTTTGAATATATTATAGAAATACAATTTATAAAATATGAATTTTTAAACAATTGCATCAGCATCCCATGTATTTCGCGTCTGCACTTGACGTGCGCATTAAATCCTTTATTGTCTTTGTTACATTCATATATATTTACGAAAGGATATGGAGTAAATGAACATAAGACCATAACATATATGTTAATTTCAACTGCAATTAATTTCGGAATAAATTCCTCATCAGCAGCACTAGAACCCAAATATAGGAAATCCACGATTTCAAAAAATGCTTATAATGCATAAAACCAAACAAAATCTGAATAATCAGTAATATCAAATATATAGCTGAGGACAAAAACTACGATTGAGGGAGTTAAACCTTAGAATATAGAATTCACATAAATTTAGATAATACCAATAAAGAAAGTGTACACATGAGATATAATTTCATATACAAGTACACCATATCTAAGAAAAATAACATAAATCTCAAACACGGGGAATTGTTTTAACAACTCCGCACTACATTAAAAGACAAACTCCTGTATTAAATATATTAATTCCTCATCAGCAGCACTAGAACACAAAGATAGGAAATTAACAATTCTAAAAATGCTAATAATGCATAAAACCAAATAAAATCCGAATAATCAGTTATATCAAATATATAGCCAAGGACAAAAGTGCGATGGAGGGAGTTAAACATTAGAATTAAGAATTAAGATATATATATATAAGAAACGTCCGTATATATAAATATGAAACAAATTTCCAATTTTCGGAGTAACGTTATCTCCCTGTTGTTAAGAACGTCAATGACGTTCGGTATCCATAAGTAACGTTAGTAGTTACAGAACCTCGATAATCTGTACACCTTGATAATCTGTATTGAACAGTGAAACCGGTAGGGAACATGTGACTTATTCTTATGGAAAATGATTGTGTTTAAACTTTTGTATTGTGTTTCTATATTAATGATTACATCTGAATCTGCATTTCCGCACATCTATTATTTTTTCTATATAAGAATATATATTGCAAGGTTCAGCGATTTCAGTTTAAGTTTACGATCGAGTCTGCATCTACTTTAGGGAATTTTTGATATTGTATCTGATACAGCACAATGATACAGTAGGACTGTATTGCATGAACTGTTACAAGTATAAATAACAAAATACTGACATTGCAGTAAATTTTAGTTCTGCAGACGGTCCTTTATATCTCTTAAATGCAGACCAACTTAAAATATTAAAAAGTCCATCAACCGAAATATGTATGAAACTTGACAGATATCAAAAAGCCAGCAGGATCTTAATGGAAAGCCAAAATTAGCTCAGGACAGAGCTTTGCATATTTTCTTTAGCATGAGTAAGCAGGCTGAGCAACCAACCGGCTTATTCGCGTGGAAAAAATATGTCCATCTGTAAATCTGTTATAGAATCTCTTGTGCACAATATGCACATTTCAGCAATCCATGTTTCATCTGAAAAATTGAAACCAAGCTTATATGGGAAATCAAAATAACAATAAAGGCGACATCGCTTACTCTGTTGATACTATTGATCTGTGTCTGACATGGTCGACAATTATATCAAAACATTTTGATATCAATACATCGGCAAACGAATACCGAACCAAGAACGAGGAAAGGGGAAATTCTAAAATCATAAATCCAAAATCACGGCAATTCACAGCAACACGAATTGAGACAGTATGACAAAGACAAAACAAACAAACAAAAAAGAACAAGAATGCCACAAAACCAAAGCAGCAGCAGCGTGAACCCCTATAAAAACTGAGGTATCATCAGGTGCTCTGGAAGGGTAAGCATGATCTGCCCCACGCGCGGCACCCGTCACACTGCCAGTGAAAAGTACGGTCTTGTCACAGTCGGTGCCAGTCAGTCCGGCCACAAACTCTGGATCTACCCAAAGACACCTGCTCTCACTTGTAAAACCGAAACACTGCAACGGTCTGTCAAATCGCGTCGACGACCGTAAAACTTCCGCAGTGACAACCGCAAATATAACGTTGGCATTGAACTAAAATATGCGGTTCAATATAGTCTCTTACATTTTTTTCAGTTTATTACGTATATTTCTCAAATGCAAATATCATAGGTTTATCGAGTTCTTTCAAATGTGACTTTTTTTCTAAATTTGGGAAAATAGAGTAATAAACGGGAAACAATCTTGGATATTGTTTCTCTAATTTCTACTTAATCTATTTGACGTAATGTGATGTCCAATGTCTCTATTCTGAAAACATGCCGCCATTTTGTTACTTACCATCGTGGCTATTTGTATCATTGCGCCATTCATTAAAAGGAATCTTAGTGAAATGATTTAAATAAATATGTCATACAACCTTAAGATTAATTAAAATTAGTCATAAAAATGCAAACAACATTTTGTCAAAAAAAGATTAAGGTGTAAATTTCATCAGCATCCGGTCGCAATATTTCTGGAAATAGACACAAGATATTTACATCATTTACCAATCATTATCTTCTTCCATGTATTTAACGGATTTTCCAGGAGGTGTTTAAATTTGCTTGATATTAAAGAAAGAACATATATCGGACAATAGACATAACAACATGCAAATGACCACATGACAATAATCATATTAATTCTAAGAAGAATCTGAAAGTAAATATTGGTTTATTTAACATAAGCATACCTCCACAAACTTGTCCTTTATATCCAGTGAGACACAAACAGTGGAAACCATCTGGTTCGTCAACACAAGTACCATTATGTTTACATGGGTTACTTGAACACTCATCAATGTCTAGAAAAAAAATTAAAATTTTAAGAATTGCAAAACATTTACTTACATTAGCAGATTTTTTTTATATATATTAGTGGAATTTTTTATACATTAACCTGTATAAATGTTCAGATACCACTTATACCCATTATATCAGTATAAACTCGTTTTGCCGATTATAGTTAAGTAAGGCAGAAATAAGAAAATGTTTTTGTGCTCAATTTGTTGCAAAATCTGTTCCTATTATCTGTCTGGTTCGGAAAAAATGGTAACGAAAAACAAACAACGCCAAAACATTATTATCTTCCTCATGCAAAGATCTGTCCTTAGCTAATCTTGGCTTACAATTTAGATCCCTTTTGATTAATTGTTCTCTATAAGCTTTCAAACATCTTTCGATTTCTGGACTACCAATGTTTTTATTTTACTTGCACTCAAGAGACAAAAGTTGTCGAAATGGCCATATGAAGAAAGGAAATTTACTATCGTTTTTTAAGCGTAAAATTGACATAGGTTGATTTTAAATTTTAACATTGTGATTCGTTGTTTTCCAATTATATTATTGACATTCGTTATTTCAATATTCAGTTATTGGATTTTTTTTTCAAACATCTTATTCCCCAACTCTACACTAACACTGTGGATAGATATTTGCAAAATAATGTTCTGTCTACCATACAACTGAATAATACAAAATTTCAGTCAAGAGTCATTTATAAGCAATTAAACAGAGAAAAAACTCAAACTGATTTTTAATTGTCTCTTTTCTACAGTCCTTGTGTGTCGCGTCCGTTTCAATATGTTTGAGTCGACCCTGACTATTGAGCCATTGCTTGTTTACGAATGCACACTCTGCCCTAAAACTACTGTCATAGATGGTGATTTTTGAGGTTAATTGATACAATTGCTTTGAACTTTGCAGATTAAGAAAGATACATTAATAAGACCCTTCTAAGTCAATCCATTCATAAACATCTATCTGGCACCACATTATACCTGTTTCACAGTCCAGTCCAGTAAATCCAGAATCACAGTCACATGTATAGCCGTCAATTTCATCATTACATAAGCCATTTTGACATGGATCACTAGCACACTCATCAATTTCTAAAATCAAACAAGCATTTTTGAGTGTTTATTCTATTCTTTATTCTTACAATTTGTAAAACTCTGACTAACATATCGAGAAGATATACGTTTTTATAATGGCATGTTTCAAAAGATGATTTCTTTCGTTTTTTCCTTTTGTATAATCAGTAGAAAAATAAAACAAATTGAAATGAAATTTTGGAAGTCTGGCGAAATAAACTGCAAACCGGGTACTAATTGTATTACAATCTACCAAGTAAACAAAGTTCAAGGGTATCTCTCTGCAAAGCTCTGTACTTTGATGATTTTTGCACAACATTAACGACCATAAAATTTATCGTTTGAGGTGAGGTTTTCAAATATTTATAGAGAAATAATTTGTGAAGGCCACATCTACAAGCTCTACTATAACAAACATTTGATATTATCTTGTTTTATCATCACTTGATCGATGTTAGAATAATGTACATTTATTTTACGTAATAGTTATAGTATGTTTCAGAGTAATTTATTGAATGAAAGTGCTGCGTAAGAAAAGGGGTGGTCAAAATCCCTGAGCGCGAAGGCATTTTAACAAACCTCTCTCTTAAGAAGCACTTTAATTCAACTAATTACTCTGAAACATACTTTAACTAACTTATAGACCTCAAACTTAAAAAATACCGCCGAATATGAAAAATACAATAAAGTATATATCTTAAACTAAATGCTGACATCCCGCCATTGTAATAGAATCTTCTACTCATGTTTATTTAAATCGGTTCATTTAGGCTACATTTATCAATTACTTAATAAATGTATTTTTTGTTCTTCATACGAAAAAGTTTTTTATATTGACCTTGTTTCAGATATTTGTTTACTTTTGATTAGATTGTATTTTAAAAATTACATGAATTATCGATCTGTTGTCACTTTAAATATATTTTCTTACATCAGTTAGTTAACTTGCGATTGTGGTCGCGACGATTTATGAATGTCGTTTGATCACCTTGATATTACAGAAAGGTAGCGCAGGTTCGATCCTCGAATCGGGAAATTTTTCCCACATGAAACTTAAACTTCATCTAATATTTAGGTGGAAGATAACAGAAGATTAAAGTTAAGCATCTAATGAATATGCATCAAAATTAATGAGGTGAATAATTCGGGGTTAGTAAATAATTTGAGGTAAATTATTAGTTAAAGTGTTTCGAAATCGAGAGAATCAAAGGAAAGACAAAAGAGAGATGGAATAGTCCAAGGCATTTAAAAGAACTAAAGTGTCTTGAATAACAAAAGAAATTCTCATGAGAGGTCTTTAAGACAGCAATAACAGCCTAGTCTTCAAGTACCTCTGTATTGCTCTGAAAACCTTCATTATGAAAAGTTACAATACATATATAAATATGCTATCAGTAATTTGTTTTCCGAGAATAGAGTTTTCTGCTTGCAAAAGCACAAGATGCAATGCAAACTGAGAATTGCACTCAAGCAAAACAAATTTTATCACTACTTTCTTTTATTGATTTATCCCAGATATATATTTTTTCGCACTTTAGTGTTTTTTTTTCAGATATTATTTTGGATTAAATATAGCGCTTTCTTTCTTGGAATGATTTTTGTCATAAATCGTCGTTCGGCGGGATACTAATACGCTGTTGCTAATGCTCCCTTGTGGCTGACGATAACTGCTTAATCGTGGATCGGGAAAAATTGAAAATTTAGCAATCAATTCATGAGTTATCATTTTAGCTATTTTTTTAAGGTATCTTTTGAGATATTATTTGATTTCTGCTCTTCTAAATGGTCAAATTTATCTGCAACGAAAATGGTCTTCTAAATGGTCAAATTTATCTGCAACGAAAAGTTTCAAGTTTTATAGAAATGGCTATCAGAGTAACTCTTCACTGTATTGTTATTTTTATTATCTTATATCTTTACAATCAAAATAAATGTTTTATATGCGTATTCGTGTTTATCAACCAATCATCTCAACAGATTGATAGGATAAAAAATGGACTGAACATCTTGGCATTTCAGGGCCATATAACTTACGTTGTGGCACTTAAGTATGTGTACCTGACTGTGGGGTATGAAATACAAAAAATACCGATGTTGCATCGGTAAATAATCAAACACATTGATATTTAATAAATCTTAAGTTGTGATATTAAGAAGAAACATTTTCTATGTGATCTTATTTGATTAACTTTACTGTACCATATTCACAATCCATTCCCGTGTAGCCATAGGCACAGTAGCAATCGTATCCATCTTCATAATCATCACAAGTACCCCCATTCTCACAAGGGTCACTTAAACACTCATCAATATCTACAATATAAAATAAAGCACACTAAATATTCATTAATATCTACAAATAATATAAAGCACACCAAGACACTCATTGATATCTACAACATAAGATAAACCACACTAAAACACTCATCAATATCTACAACAAATAATAAAGAACACTAAATCATTCGTTAATATCTACAACAAAAATATGGCACACTCAAACACTCATCAATATCTACAACAGTTAATAAAACACACTAAAACACTCATTAATATCTACAACTTAACATAAAGCACACTAAAACACTCATCAGTATCTTCAACAGAAAATAAAGCACACTAAAACACTTATCAATAACTGCAAGAGATTATTAGGACACTAAAACGCTCACAAATATCGAAAACAATAATAAACCACACTAAACAACTCATCAATATCTACAACAATAATAAACCACACTAAAACACTCATCAATACCTACAACAATAAGAGAGCACACTAAAACACTCGTCAATATCTACAACAATAAGATAGCACACTAAAACACTCATCAATATCTACAAAAATAATAAAGCACACTAAAACACTCATCAATATCTACAACAGAAAATAAAGCACACTAAAAACCTTATCAATATCTACAACAGATAATAAGGACACTAGAACACTCATCAATATCTTCAACAGAAAATAAAGCACGCTAAAAACTTATCAATACCTGCAACAGATTATAAGGACACTAAAACGCTCAACAATATCGAAAACAATAATAAAGCACACTAAAACGCTCATCAATATCTACAACAATAATAAAGCACACTAAAACACTCATCAATATCTACAACAATAATAAGCGCACTAAAACACTCATCAATATCTACAACAGTTAATAAAGCTCACTAAAACACTCATTAATATCTACAACAAAATATGGCACTCTCAAATACTCATCAATATCTGAACAGATAATATAGCACACTAAAACACTGTTCAATATCTACAACAAAAAAATGAAGGGAACTTAAACACTTATCAATATCAAGAACCGAAAGTAAAACACACTAAAACACTGATCAATATCTACAACAGAGATTAAAGCATACTTAAACACCCATCAAAATATACCGCAGATAATAAAGCCTACTTAAACACTCCATTTGCTGATCCAAAGGGGGTTCTAGTGTTTGAAACCCCGACTTTTTCTGGAAATCTCTTTTCATTTCGAGTAGAATTTATGCACAAATTAAAAATAAAAGTGGTAAAACATCTACTGGAACATCTTTTTTTCTAGAATCCCATCTTTAACCCCATTTTTAGAAGGCTGGATCCGCCAGTGCATTTATCAACAACTACGAAGAAAATAATACACTCGTCATTCTGCGACAGAATATAAAGTACTCTTAACCACTCTTGAATACGAACAATTAGTTACATTAAAAAGGTAGTTGGAAGCGCCTAAAATTTCAATAGCAGACTACAAAGGAACTCCACTAGAAAAACACAGATGAAAGACAAAAGACAATCGTAGGAAATGATGGGAACTCGATAAAAACTGGAAATAAAGTACACTTAATGTAGCTCGACACTAATACACGGCATAATCGATTCGCGCATATCGAAAATAGAATCGGATGCGGCATTGACTTGACTTTTCAGCCGAAATGTTCTTTTTTCAGCCTTTTCAATGTGACGTCATAATAAATTGACATATTCATATCATTCACTTTCCCCCGAATTATCTCCCCTTTTTGGTAAATATTGTCTATTTCGTAAGCTATAGAAAATGTCTCTCTTAATATAACGGTGACATATAGATTTTATCAACTCAACAGATAGCTGAAAAGTACATCTCTGAAAATCGAAAAATAAAAACAATCTATCTGATATTTATTTCTTATAAAAGCTATAATTAGTATGTTCTCAAAGCTCCCTATATATTCTTTGTAAATATTCTGGAAAAATCGCGAATTTGGCCTTATTTTCAAAGCCTGGTATCAATAAAAGATGATCGGTGAGATCTCATTTTTATTTTATTTTTTGAACATACGATTTAAGACCTACAAAATATCTTAATATAAAAAAATTCTACCTGATATTTTTATTAAGACTCGAACTACCTCAAACCGTCATCTATAACTAGAAAATAAAGCACATTTAAACACTCATCTATATCAAGAAAATAAAGCATACTAAAACACTCATCAATATCTACAACCGAAAATTAAGCACACTAAAATACTCATCAATATCTACAACAAAAAAATAAAGCTCACTAAAACACTCATCAATATCTACAACCGAAAATAAAGCACACTAAAACACTCATCAATATCTACAACCGAAAATAAAAAAAACTAACACTCATCTATATCTAGAAAATAAAACACACTTAAACACTCATCAATATCTACAAGCGAAAATAAAAAAAAACTAAATCACTCATCAATATCTACAACCGAAAATAAAAAAAAAAAACTAAATCACTAATCAATATCTACAACCGAAAATAAAGCACACTAACACTCATCTATATCTAGAAAATAGAGCTTTTTTAAACACTCATCCAAATCAACGATAGAAAATTAAGCACACTTATGCACTCAACAATATTTACCACAGAAAATAATTAAAGCACTGCTGGAGGTTTATATCAAGAAAGTTTTTGTATGTTTACCGTAACAGGCTTTGACAAATTTCGATTTTTTCATTTCGATTACCACTTAACAATAAAACAAATAGTGTTAAGCATTTAAATCATGACATTGTTTCAAGCAATAAAAAAGTCAATATAAAAACGTCGTTTTTACTGACGAAAGGACGTTGTCATATTTAAGCATTGCATATAATGCAGTTTGGTGTGACATTCATTTTTTTATCTCGAGGTTTCTTATAATAACTTTCTCATAGTTGAGGCTTTATGTCCGCAAAAAAAAGATCATGACTTTGCTTTATGAAGCATGTACACGTTTAAATTATGCAGTGAAACATAAAGTTACAATTAACTTTATAGCGTTTGCCGTAAATGACAAGAATCGCCATCTTCAGATACGTGCACTAAACAAAAAGAAGCATTGGAAAGAATTTAGATGACTTCTGTTTCAAATTTCTATATCCGAACTATATCGCTGAATGATAATATCTCTAATTACCTGTTTCACATAACGCTCCAGTAAATCCTGGTCGACAGGTACAGTCGAATCCTACAAGTTTATTCCTGCATATTCCTCTGTGCTGACAGGGATTACTCAGGCATTCATCAACATCTTCATGAAATAAATTGATTTTTGTCGTTACATTATTTCAGCCTTTCGAGTTTGATCACATTTCTCTCCCTATTCTGACAGTGGTTACTGACAGATATACCGCGTCAATAAAATAAATGATTACATGAGCTGCAAAGTTAGAAATGAACCGGTCCGATTGTCAACATTGACGATTTACATCTTTTTAAAGCCATTGACATCGGAAAGGCAGAAAATGAGCTGGATTTGAACCCATACCTCTACGGCTCCACCCGCCTCGTCAAAAACTATAAACTACCACGTACACCTCTCTAAAAAGGAGTCTATAGTTTGCGGACTCGAATATACACATGTAACCATAGAAATTATAGCGAAAGAAGAAATAGTTGCAACGATAAGGATATAAGTGACAGATAATAGTGTTGCAATCAGCTTTGTATGTATAAAGGATAATAAATGTATGGTTAGGTGAGCTGCAAAGTTAGAAATGTATATTTCCAAATGCCAACAATGATGATTAACATCTTTTTAAAGCTATCGACATTGGTGGTTAGCTGGGTTTGAACTCAAACCTCTAGGGCATCATCTGGGTAGCAGTCTCTATACCATGAACAACTCCACACGACCACGGACACTTTTTAAAACGGATGCTGAAAAATCGGTGTCTATTGAGGGTGGGATTGCTTGCAACACTAATGGCTTTTATCAAACAACGGCAGTAGAATACCGAAGGAACAAGGGAAGCGATGACTACAAAAATCGAAGTCCAAAGACATGGCAGAAACGGTAACAGATAAAAACAAAGACAAAACAAGGACGTGAGACAGCTACAATGCACGGAAATAAAAAGATAACATTAAGAACTAAGGCACTCATAGTGTGAACTCCCATGAAAACCGGGAGTGACATCAGGTGCTCCGGAAGGGTAAGCATGTCCTGCCCCGCTAGCGACACCAGTCACACTATCAGTAATGCATAAAGTGTTTTGAAAGGTCTGTTTGGTAGCGGATTGGTTAATGTCATTTTCTAACCCTTAGACAAAAACCAATGTGATCCATGATACATGCTACTTCTCTAACCCTCAAACAGTATCATGGTGAAATTTGGAAAAGCTTTTTGTAAATCTCTATAGTATGAAAGCAATCACAAGGACAAGTCGGTAGCACAAACATCACTCACGAAGACAAAACTAAAATGTTACAATATGATATACAAGACAACACGAAAAACGAAAGCACTGACCAAAAATATACTGAAGAATTAAGATGACATTGCCAATTATTTAAATTTTTTTCTTTTCGCGATATGTCTTGTTATCACTGTCTTTGTTTAGCT
>MJUU01024938.1:7732-25394 GCA_002080025.1 Modiolus philippinarum
TATTTCAATTGAAGTTTCATATGTAAGAAGGCTTGATATCTTAGTCAACGGAAATTATGTCCTTAGCTAGCTGTCAGTAGCTGCGAGCATTTGTCCGGACAGTACCTGTGTGTATTGTTTTCATGTTTTATGTAATTCATTGTAAGGGTACTCGTCTTGATAAGTTGGACTTTTTTCTAGTTTGATTTTTGCTGTGAGTCTTTTTGTGTATTTATTTTTTAGCCATTCACCACACATAGGGGGAGGGTTTGGATCCAAGAAAACGAGTTTAACCCCACCGCAATTTTTGCGCCTGTCCCAAGTCAGGAATATGTTGGTGACTGGCTTGTCCGTGTCTTCTTATGAAATTTTAGTTTCTTGATATTTGGGTTATTGGATGTGGTTTGTTTCCATTGATTTATTCACTTTTTTTACCTTTTTGGGGCCATTTAGGGCTTGCTATATGGTGTGAGGTTCCTCACTGTGTTGAAGACCGTACGGTGTCCCCTAGATGCTTTGTTTTGGGTCGTTTTAACCTGGATATGGGATGTTGTCTCCTTGACATTTACCCCATTTCCTTTCTTTTTCATATTAATCGTGAAGAAGGGGATTATCATGTTCTTACTTATACGGAATGAAATAAGGTGAAAATTATGAAAGTATTTTTGCAAAAAATTGTAGAAATTTGCACAAAAACACTTTTTTGCTCTTGATTATGGAAGAAAAAATTGTTTTTAACGAAGTGATAGCAGGGAATTTCCCTGAAGCTTAAAACAGAAAGGTTAACCAAAGAAGATTTGAAAACAGACTTAAAAGGGAAATGACCCATAAACCATATGGCATTGAAAAAGAAATGTGTTCGATTTTTTTTTCAAAATTTCAGAGTATGTAGATCATTTTTCTAATTTACACTTTTTCTGTTACAGTTTTTGAAATAAAAATTAAAAATGTATACATTTTGAAAATTTTACTGAAAAAGGGCTGTAACTCTGAGACGGGTTTCCGATTTTCTTCAAAATTACAAGTCAGACAGATCTCGGCATTTTTAACATTTTTGATGTCTGCAACGGTTTATGAGTTATTTGCCAAAAACAGCAATTAACCCCTATTTTCTATTTTAGAAATAGCAGTCATGTTGTTTGGTCTTCGAACTAACCGAACACATTTTTCAAACTGCGTATCATAGTGATGACCCAGGCCAAGTTTGGATTAAATTGGCCTAGTGGTTTCAGAGGAAGAGATTTTTGAAAAAAAGTTTACGACGGAGGACTGAAGACGGACGAAGGACGCAAAGTGATGGCAAAAGCTCACCCTGGCATAAAATTCATCATTTGCATTCTCATTTCATTTTCACATTTTCCCCATCTCCCCAAACCAGAATGGAGTGGGATCAAATGATTTATTTCTCAGAAATCTTATTTATTTTTTACAGATTTTATTTAATAAAGCCATTATAAAAATACTAAATTTTTATCCCACATTTTCCAACATAATGAAAGGACGGATGAATTTTGTATTTTACCTTTTTAATCATTTAGACCTATGGCAAAAATGCTCCATATTTTGGAGAAAATGACCAAAATTTTGCAAAAATAGAAATAACACTTTTTGGAGGAGGTTGAAAAATTTCTGGACAGGCGTGATAAAAATTTAGGATATATTTTTTTACAATGACCTGAACGGTTGTTTACAGTATGAGATGAAAATGAACAAAATTAATTTTCGAACGAGAAAATAGTACACGTACTTGCATGATTTCTCTCCTATCTGCTGATAGCTGTTTTCATACTGTTAGTTTTGCCTCTGTTTCTTTTTTGAAGAAGTTTTCAAGAGAAAAACTGCTATCACTTCGTTTCGTAAAATTGATTCTGGTGCCATATCTAGTGCACTGAACTTAAAATACTCTAAATATAAGTTAGGCTTTTAATTTGGCACTTATTCAAACATATTGCTTATCATAAGATATCTGAAAATTATTTCACAAATTCCCTAAGCATGACCAGTAAATGAATGATATAAAAAACCCACTGACAAATTTAGTGATTTACAAATTCCCTGAATATTCAGGGATTTTACAAATTCCCCAATTTTACAAGTACACTGTAACATATATACGATGATGATACCTCAGTTTTTATAGGAGTTCACACTGCTAGTGCTTTAGTTTGTGGTGTTTTTGTTCATTTTTGTTTGTTTGTTGTGTCTTTGTCATACTGTCTCAATTCGTGTTGCTGTGAATTGCCGTGATTTTGGAATTTCCCCTTTCCCTATTCATGCTTCGGTATTCGTTTGTCGATATATATATAGACGTAGATCATAAGATTAACCTAAATAATGTCACGGGTTTGGGTAGCGTGGACATGACACAATAGGGTATACGGGTATACGTTACAGACAAGACAGACAGACACCAAGTGATGTAAGAGACATCCTTTTTGCAATAAAAATATAAGGGAATCGTAAATCTATAACAATATGTTTATTATCTAAATTACGAAATTAAAACATGACATAGGACTAAATATATCTGTGGGCAATGGCTTCCGTGATCTAAGATGTTCAAGACTGACTTCTGTCTTCACTATGACGGCAAAACAACCCTCAAAACGTTCAGTTTTTAAAGGGGACAAGACAACATGTCAATTAATGTGGTGAATAATTCACACAAAACGTTCAGTTTTGTAAAGGCAAGACCGTACGTCTCACGATATAGCTGAAAATATCTTGAATAATTCAGTACAAAACACTCTGTTTCGTAACTATCTCTTCGGGTATCCGATATAGCAGAAAATATCACAAAATGTCAAATAAACTACATGCAACCATAAATAACTATATTCCAGTAACTTTTGTTAGCTTTTGGCTTTGGTAAGCACACTTTTAACATTTACTCCACTTCATGACAACAGTGCATGATAAATACGTAAGGAAATTCACTCCATAAAACTGTACCTAAGTAAACCAGTTGTTTTAAAAGTAAAAATTAATAAAATTTAAAGTTTTCTGTACCTTTGGACCTTTGGCGCTTTCCACAGCAAAGGGATCTATCACCAAACTACTCTCTTCGACCTTTGAATCACCAAAGCCCCGAAATTCATATCTGACCGCTTTTTATACTCCTGCGGCCGTAGCTATAGTAATTGTGAAAATTTCACATTTGTCAAGGGCAACTGCCTCAGCAGCGCGAAAATGAAGGGTTTCAAATAATAATTAATAGCATCCTTTAATTACATTAGGACAATAAAGTATTGTTCTAATCCAAAACCATATGACAATAGACAAGTATATTTCATACAACTTTTATGAATTTGACTTTGACAAGACGCCCATTTGTAAAAGTTTTAACGACTTTCCGTGAGCCTTGTGAGCCTTAAACTTTCGGAACTACTTCCGAATGGCTTATGTTGTGAATGGAATATGTAAACATGAAAGTGTGGTATTGCTGAACTTCGATGTCAAAAACCAAGAATAGTATGAAGTTTTCCCATAATTTGAGAGTGTAGGTTTTGAGTAACCAATGTTTGAACTTGACTTATTTCCAAAAAATATCGTGACAACTCCTAGATTCACTAGAAATTCAGATCGAAGCGTGACATCACTTGCCCCGTTTCGGCCAACCATGTGTACATACTTACGACCATGCCATGATATAACTGAAATATTTGAGTTCAAAACTTTGTTTCCAGTATTCAGTAGATTATAAATTGAACGTTTAAAACAGCAGAGACATAAATTGCAAATCTATGCATAGTTGCATAGTAAAATGTAAATATTACAGGCTAAGCGGTCTGCTTAAACCCTGGACCCTTACAATAATATTAGATAATCTTTCAGCTTTCTTTATCTACAACATTCAGAAGATGGTAGTAACAGTTGAAAACACAAAAGAGGTCGTCGGAGGATATTTGACCCTCAGCGAATCAAATATGGATACATAAACATTGTAATGTAATAAGGTTTACAATAAAATTAATAGAACAAACTTGTGAGGAGAATGGCAAGCTAAACTAGACAAAAATACCCGATTTATTAATATTAACAATCATTTATAAATATTGATTAATAATTTTTAATATTAAAAATTAATTTTTAAATATTTAAAATTCAAATGTTAGTATCTATAATTCATTTATTAATATTAATAAATGGGAAAACGAATGATTAATATTAATAATTTAATCGTAAATAATAATAAATGAATCGATAATTCAATAAATCAATGATTAATATTTCTGAATGATTTGTTAATATTAATAGATGAATTGTAAATATTAGTAAATGAATTATAAATATTAAGAAATAAGCTAGATATTTATATAAACAAATCAATTGTTGATAATTATAATTGATTTATTAATATTCATAAATGAATTATTTATATTTATAATTGAATCATTAATATTTATGATTAAATTGCTAATATTAAGAATTTATTTATGCTTGTTATTTTTCATAAATCGTGTATTTCCTATGTTTGGGTTCTTGTGCTGCTGATGAGGAATTAACATCCGAAGTGGCCATACAGCTCATCAAAATTAATTGCAGTTGGAATTAACATATTTGTTATGGTCTCGTGTCCATTCACTCCATTTCTTTTCGTAAAATATAAATATTATTAAATGAATTGTAAATATCTTTAATTCGTATAGATTATTGAAATTGACAAGTGAACTATAAAAACTAATTCATAATTTATAGCTAATTTATAGATATCAACAAATGGATTATAAATATTTATACTTAATTCTTAATACTAATAAATCCGCCATTTTTGTCCACTTTGGCTTGCCATAGAGGAGCTGACATCCAAAGGGTAAATAGACAAATAGGTACAAAAACCATGAAAGTTTTAAACAACAATAGTGTTGAGTTCAATCTGGCAAATAGGGTAGTGGGTCATGAAAGCCCCGTAAAGCCTAATTTAAAACTCATTTTTGCTCCTGAATTGACCATGATTTATGCTTGCAGTCCTGTTTCCTAGCGTGTTGAACGTGGAGTGCAGCAGAAGCAGTGTAGTGTTGCGAGAGTGGTAAAACCCCTTTTTACAGTAATACCATAACCCTCCCCCTAACATTGGTTTTTGCGGTTTTTTTGTGTGTGTGTAGTGTTGTTAATTTAAGCCTTCGATTTCTTAATTGTTCTTTTTTCTTTATTGTGCTCATTCAAATTAGTCCCCCTTGTGTTTCCTACTCTAATTGTCTCCGTCTTTGTTAATTGCTGAAGCACTTCTATTATATTTCTTCGGTTTTGTATTCCGTGCTTTTCTATTGTTCGAGTTGACTCTCTTGTTTGTTGTATAACACTAATCTTCGGCTTTAACACTTATGTAGTTTCTATTCATTTGCATTGCGATCCGTTCTTTTGTTTCTTCATTGTCTGTGTTTTTGCTATCTTTTGCTCCTAGAGTCTGTAATGGTAGTTGTAACCCTAACCATTGTTGTTCTCTATATGTACATCTTAATTGTAACCCATTCTTTGTGTTATGCTTCATTTCGTTTGAATTCGTTCGTTATTTCATTTGTATATAAAAGGAAAAACATTCACACCTGACGAGAGCATCTCAGACAGAGTTAAGCGGTGACAAAATCTAACATAAAGGCGAGAACAAACTTCACATATGAAAGCAACTTAGACGGAGTTAAGCGTTGACAAAAGCTAGGAAAAAGGCGAGAACAAACTTTACTAACTAAAGCACCTTAGACTGGGTTAAACGATGAAAAAAGCTAGGATAAAGGCGAGAACAAACTTAACCAATTGAAGCATCTAAGACAGAGTAAAGCGGTGACAAAAGCTAGGATAAAGGCGAGAACAAACTTTACTAACTAAAGCACCTTAGACCGAGTTAAACGATGAAAAAGCTAGATAAAGGCAAGAACAAACTTCACAAATGAAAGCATCTTAGACAGACTTAAGCCGAGACAAAAGCTAGTATAAAGGCAAGAACAAACTTCACCAATTCACCAAATACATCATGACATACATAAGTTAGGGTCAGACCAAAGCTTCACCTTTAAAAGCATTGACTTAGTAACATCGGTATTTAGTTATTAGACTGAGTAAGGGCGAGACCAAACCCAAAAAAAGCCGAGACTAAAACTTCACTTGTTACACAGAGCGAGATAAAAGAGTTAAGCTAGGATAAAGGCGAGAACAAACTTCACCAATGAAAGCATCTTAGACAGAATTAAGCGGTGACAAAAGCTAATATAAAGGCGAAAACAAAGTTAACCAATGAAAGCATCCTGAACAAAGTTAATCGGTGACAAAAGCTAGAATGAAAGCGAGACTAAACTTCACAAATGAAAGTATCTTAGACAGAGTACGGGCGAATCACAAGTCATAATATAAATTAGGGTCAGACCAAAGCTTCACCTTTTAAAGCATTGACTTAGACAGAGTAAGGGTGAGACCAAAGCCGAAATAAAGCCGAGAACAAAGCTTCACTAGTGACACAGCTAGAGCGAGATAAAAGAATTGCTAGTTAGGATATACATATCTCATGCAATTATGTTTAGTATTCAATTAACAGCAGTCGATTTCAAAAACAGAGCACGGGAAAATCTTGGAAAGGCAATACAGGCAACACAAATGTAAACAACTTTACAATGAAAAAATAATGAAATGGTGGTTAAAATGACTTTACAGCGATATTTCTCAAATACATTGGCAGCCATCTTGGATGAGGTAAGAAAATTAGAAATAAAAAATGAAGAGGACCACCCAAGACTTTTGTTGGTTTCATTTTATAAACTGAAAGATTTTTTGAATTAAACTTATTATAAAACTTTACTGTGTAAAATAAATTGTGAGAATCACTTGTACAGATTCCATAACTTTCACTTCATAAAATCCTTATTTTGAAAGAATACAGCAAAATTCTACTGTCGGGATATATTAATAATGGATTATAATTTTACTATCAGTTCTACTATTGCACTCATCTTTAGGAAGTTCAGTCAATTAATTTGG
Organism: Modiolus philippinarum; assembly: GCA_002080025.1. Classification (NCBI taxonomy): domain Eukaryota; kingdom Metazoa; phylum Mollusca; class Bivalvia; order Mytilida; family Modiolidae; genus Modiolus; species Modiolus philippinarum. Next base: position 14,681 of record MJUU01024938.1, read on the forward strand.
TATAACGGCCAAAACAAAACTTTCCAGTAAAATATCTCTTTTCATAAGTAAAATATTCACATTCTCCTATTTGCACGATTGTATTATTATCAATGGCCTCCTTCCACGCAACACCCACAGTTTTCCTATATAATCGTTCTGACGTAATGTCGACGTCATCAATTACAACAGTATGATTAACAGCAGCAAGGAACTGAAAGTTTTGTATATCCATTTTTGGCACCATACCTAAATGGCCACCATCAATTGATATAAAGTTACATTTAATTCCAGGGTTTTTCTGTCGAAAATCTGGTAATGTTTTTGTTGTGTCTCCTGGAAATACATTAAGTTTGACATTAGGAAATTGTTTAACAATTTCACGTCTACCAACCTGACATCTTCTATCCTCACAGAGGTCAAACGATAAGATTTCGATATCCCCATTAAATAAACTTGCCCATATCATCGCAGAATGTCCGCCATTAAAGCCCGTTTCACATATGCGTTTTATTTCATGCTTACGACTCAAGACATGTTTATAATAGGCATGAATCTGACGAATTCGACTCAATTCACCATTGCGTATATTCCATGTATTTCCTTCTAACCTCGATCCTGCAGCTGTTTGTGCTTTACTTAGATTTGCCATTATACTTTTCATTGTATGAAGCCATATTTGGAAATCTCCAGGTGTAATGTGGATTGAAGGTAAGTCACTTCCATGGTTTATTTGTTTCAAGGCAGTACGAATAATGTCCTTTTTTAGACTGCTCATACTTATGTATATCAAAACTGCAAAAACAAATACGATAACAGCAATAAATAGTTTCTGAAGCATTTTTCGTGACTACACTGACTTTGTCATTGGCTTAAAATTGAGAAAGAACTATAAAAATATTCAACAGATGTTGCGTCAATAATTAGTAAATTGTAATGCTAAATTGACAAAATTATGAGATGTGCAATGTATTATGTTCAAGTAAATAACATCCTTGTCGATCTCACATAGAATTCAAATTCAAAATATTTCTATCAAGTTAGTGTTTAAACGAAGGCAAATTCACAACGTAAACGAATACCTGTTTTGCTTTTATAAGATTCTGTAACCAGGTGGGTCAAAAGGATAATCATGTATCTGCAAAGGGATAAAAAACGACATTCGAGATTCAATATCGTTCGATTTTAGAAATTCAAAATTTGAGATCCAATATCCTATCTTCGAAAGGAGTATGTACGATAAGCGATATATCTGGCACCAAGAATTAGCTATATTTTTAAACGAAGTTTTGCTTTGAACTTTACTTGGTATACCACAGTTGATATATTGCTGGAATCAAAACTGAAGTAAATGGGTGCAATTTCGTCACCAAATCCTGATTATGAAGTCACAATTAATCTTCCAGATTTACGAAAATCGACAAATTTTCGTCAATTTTTGGTTGTTTTTTTGTACATGAAGTATAGACCGCATGCTTGTGCCAATGAGTTTTTTTTATAAACAAAGTAAAAATGGTAAGGTTGGCAACAATTTAAAGGTAAAATTAAACAAAAATATACACACTAAAAACAGCTAAAATATCGCCAAATATAATAATATTGCCAAAGATAGTCTCTCTTTTCTCGACATTAATTGTTCCATAAAAGATCGGCAAATTTCAACCTCAGTGTTTCACAAACCGACAGACGCCCACTGTTACTTAAATTATGGGTCTTGTCATCCTAAGTCAATTCCAAAGTCACAATTCTTACGACTTCGTCGGATTTGTAGCGATGAGCAGGACTTCAAGACTCAATGTAACAGAATGAAATCCTTTTTTGATAAGAGAGGCTACCCAAGCAAACTTTTGGATCGAGCTATAATTTCAGTTTCCCGAGTGACCAGATCTGAGGCTATGGAGAAGAGGGTGAGAAATACCAACGACTGTGTGCTGTTGGTTCTGACATACCACCCTCACAACGAAGCCATCAAAAGCATTTTGATCCGTAACTTTAAATCCATAGTTCTCAAGGACGAACACATGTCAGCAGTTTTCCAGGATTCGCCTTCGATTGCGGCCTTTAGAAAAGGGAAGAGTCTAAAACAGCACCTTGTCACTAGCTCTTTCAAGAGTGCTACTCCTCAAATTCCCTGTGAATTCAAGGAAGCGATCTCGCTGTTTGACTTGTAATTTTACTTGGGAAACAGATGAAGTAGTAGGACTGGCTAACGTTTTCAAACTAAAAAATGGTTTCACCTGCACTACTGAAAACGTAGTGTATGCTGTTGGTTGCAAACTATGCCAGATGATCTATATGGACGAGACTTGTCGCAGATTAGGTGATCGATTTGTCGAACATAAACAGAGCGTCACCAATGGAAAAGATTGCCCCGTAGGTAAACACTTTCGGCGACCCAACCACAGCATACGTGACATGCATGTAACTGTCCTTTTACAAACTAGTGCGGATGAGGAACAACGTCAGTTCCTTGAACAAAAATTATCCATTTTCTAGGGACTGTTCGACCCTTTGGCATGAATGTTAAGAAACAGTCCATTTTATGATTTTACTTTTTTTGAAATTACACTATTGCACAGTTCAGTATACAAATGTTTTGTTTTCTTTTTGGATTAAGTTCAAGATTGAGCATGATTTTTACAGGTGATTTTCGTTAAATGTTAGTCGGTAGTCTTCTCTTGTTTTCTCTACACCCTTTTCCATTTTTCTGTCCCGGTTGCCCCTAGAATAAGGCCGTACTGGCCGAAACGTTGGGCACAGTTTCCTTTTGACCCGTTTTGGATATTTTAGCTGTTTTTAGTGTGTATATTTTTGTTTAATTTTACCTTTTAATTTTGGCCTACCTTACCATTTTCACTTTGTTTATTTACGTTAATTTATGGCCATTGCACAACATATATTTTTAAATAGTTTTTAGTTATATAGTTTATAAAATTGCCACTTTTTCATGCAAAAATCTCATTTGCACAGGCATGCGCTCTATGTTTCTTGTACTGAAATATGTAAGGATTTAGGTCATTTTAGTCCATTTTTGTTAAAATACTTATATTTGTTGAATACTTGAGTTCAGTTAATTCTACAAGCAAAAAAAATTAAGTAAAAAATAAAAAAAAATTGGGCAAAACCTGTCGTACTTTATAAAATACTGATATTACATGATTTTATAAAAAATAAGGGTATTTATTTTAGGTGCCAAATATGTCCCTCATTGTACATACTCCTTGGATTTAATATTTTAGCTTCAAAATTCGAGAACGAAATGCAATACACACACTAAAATGCAAAAAAAAAAAAACCACACACACACGATATTTGAACGAAGTGAAATGTTTTAGCCTACAGATAAAAAGGTATTCACAGAAAAATATTTTGCGTTGCTGGTGAACGTGACAGACGAACGAAGTCTTGAACAATGTGCATCTACGATTTATATGGAACAATTCTTAATAAAAATTCAAATTGCAGGAGGAGTTTGCCTCACAAGAAATCTGAACCATTTTATAAATATGTATTTGCTTACAAATAGGCTACTTAAGCAAGGGTATGTTGCCCATAACTTGAGGTCATCACTACAGAAGTTTTATGGTCGACATCACCATCTTGTGGACCGCTATGGGTCATCTGTTTACCAGACGACAAGAGATCTTTCTCTTTGCCACTAAAGTTTGTTTTTCCTCTACCGGATTTGACTTTAGTACCGGAGTTGACATGTTCAACACGGTGGGTGTCTTATAAGAAGCAGGAGATGCTTACTCTACCGGTGCTCCTGATCTCACCCATGGTTTTCTAGGGGTGTCAACGAGTACTCGAATACTCGGCATTAAAACTGCCATTCTCTTTGTTAATACGACTGCTTCCGTATTTCAGAGCATTACGCTTTAAAACGGAATAAACTTGTTACTGCCCCCAAGATAGGCACTATTAATTATCAATTAACATATATTGAACATCTAAAGAATCTTGTAGTCTATGGTACTTAAAATTCAAAAGCAAATATCTCCCTAAATACTTTTTTGATCATTTTAAATTTCTTACAAGCGATTTCTGCATTAACAAAAACAAAAATCTGAAAAAAGCGAAACAGTTTTGAATTTTCAATTCCATTTTCTAAAAAAAAAGTTAATAAAAAAAACGTTTCCACCCCAAAATGCAAAAACGATGAAAAGCAATGAAAACTGAACCCTTTGTCGTAACAGGTGTAAGACATTTGTTGAAATAACTCTAACAAGCTAAAAATAAAATGATATATACGAGGAATCAATTTAACTAAAATATGTAGGTACATGTAGCTCAGCAGCAAGATTGTTACCTAAAGACGCATTTGCAGCTCAATGGTGCTTTTGAATAAATCGACTGTTTGGTCATATTTCTAATAATTGAAAAGCTGAAAAATGTATACACTTCGTGATCAAATAATATTCCTTACTGAAAATTTATTTGATGTAAACCGTGTCGTCCCCAGATGTTTATATAAGCATTAATTATGATTTAAACAATTTAATTAATCACACAAGCGTACGCGCGTTACTAAACAAAAACTAGTTTTTAAAGAAAACTTGTATATAATTTCGCTTTAATTAAATGCTGTTTAATCAAACCATTGATTGGCAATAATGGTACATAAACAGTAATTAGTGCTCCTGTTATGGCATATGAGCAATATTGTAGTTATATATCCTTGAATGATAAGAATATTGAAGTCTTGTACTTTTCGTTTCAAAAGATCACCGAGTACTCGAGTATACTCAAGTATTGAATCCGAGTACTCGAGTGGCATTTTTCATACATTTTAACATCCCAAGTTTTTTTATTGGGTTCGTGTTGTTCATTTTTGTATTTGTGCGTGTCTTCATTTTATTTTCTGTGCCGTGCTCATGTTATGTCTTTGATATAAGTGTAAAATTGATAAAATATATATTTATGTATATAAGTTTGAACGCGAAACCAAGGTTTTATAATGCTTTTCAAAGAGGCGTTACTACGCAAAAAAGACATACGCTTTCTTACGGGAGAACGATCTATGAAAACTAAATCTTTCAACCGAGATTGTTCATGAGAGTGTGGCGTCAAATGTTTTAATGCTGTTACAGTGTGATAAAAATCTCGATTTTAAGATGTCAAGTATATCTAAAGAGTTTTTTTTTAATATCCACATTTCATTCACGCCACTTATTGAGAAGCTAGTTACGCAGTATTTCTGAAGGCCCTCTTTAACGGCTGTCAAGACGGAGGTTTAAAGCTTAGAAAGAGATTTGTTTGTAGTTCATTTTGTAGATCCAGTGATGTACCGTTGTTTGTATGGGCATTTGTGTAATTTTGGTACCCAGTACAAGGATTGGAGATCAGTGTCTTGATCTTAGGTTGAAATTCCAAAGGAAAGCAAAACATATTTATTGTTCTGTAATATCTCCTCCTTAGACATAGTAGTAGCTGTGTAGGTTGGATTGCCCTGGGTATTGCCAATGCCTAGTTCTTTCTTCAAACAATCGATATAATGATTTTTTACGAATGAAAAATGATGCTATTAGGGGCTTAAAACACAACAATCAAAATCAAGGCACGCACAGTTTGAACCTTATGCAACTGAGAGTGACATCAGGTTCTCCGGAAGGGTAAACATTTCCTGCTCTGTTAACAGCATCAAGCACTATTTTAGTTAGTCAATCCAAGATAAAGCCAAAATCGATATTGTCCAATCCGGAAAGATTGGCAAAAAAGTCCGTTTTCATTTGGGACACCGACACGTCATATCTTTCAATGATTTTATGGTGACGGCTATAGAATTTCTTGAGAGATTAAAACAACATAGGCTGAACAAATCCCTGACTCAACAGCATTTCGGGTAGTGTTTTGCTTTTTAAAAAATTGCTGTATAAACTGCGTGCTCGACAGTAACATTTAAACTGTGAAATGTACAACCCATGTGCAGTTGGGGTAGGTATATTGAAGTTAAGAAAGGGAAAGTTCAAATTGGGAAGTTAAAATCATCACGCTTATCATACAACTTAGATTGCAAACGTCCATTTTTGTCAATATAAAACAAAAAATCTAGGTATGAAGCTCAAGTGTGTGTATCAGTAGTTTCCTTAATTTCAAGCTCATTAGGTTAGATCTGATGTATATATTCCTTTAATTTTGGATTATTAATAATAAGTACATCATTTATGTAGTAGAAGCTTATGTTTAAGTTCTTGTTTTCTCTGCGTAAGCCTTGGCCTAATGTAAAGGAAAGGGTCAGCTAAAAGTGGCACACAGTTAGTTCCCATAGTTTGTTGAAAAATGCGGCCTCAAAATTCGATAAATATTCGATCAAATTTGATAAAAAAAAAAGATATAAACAGTCCACCAAAAGTGAAGCATCACCTTTATCTTAACATAAACATTATTTTAATGAGGTTTTCCGTCAGGAAAACTTCATATAGCTGTCGATATTGAAATTATCCCGGGTACGAATATGTCTTCAGATTGTAATTTTGCGTCAAATTTGTTTACTTGAAGATGTCTTTCCAAATGTGACTTTCAACATGTGTTTATGATAATAATGTATTTATGTGAGCACCATGAAAAACGGGAATAAAAAGAACACAGGAATATATTTCTGCGGAAGGATCAATTAGGTAAACAGGACTCAAGTTTAATATACACAAAGCTTAGTTATGTAACATCACCTGTGCGTCTTTCATATCATAATATCGAACTACAAAACTAACATGTCTAAATATGTAATCCAAAAATGTGTGCCCAGGGCCCGTGTCAACGAAACTATCCTACGATATGTCCTTTGACATGTCTTAGGACATATCTAAGGACACTCTTTTGACCATCTTAAGACATGTCTTAGGTTGTACAACAAAGCTATCTTATGACTATCCTAAATTCGGATGTCCTAATAGAATATAAATTAATTTTCAAAATAATTGATTATAAATGACAAAATACCACCACAGTTAAAGTTTAAAACAGTTTTAAACTATGCAACGAATATTTAATAATGTTAGTGATAAAATAAAGAATGGAATAAACTCATATATTTTTGAATGATTAGGTTAAAGCTAAATGTGATAATATAAAATCATCATTCTTGTGTATGAAATGAAATTGCATCAAATGTAATGAATGAAAGTTGGGGGTATTTTATTCTCACCAATTCATGTATTAAGTACATGTTGTTTACATAATTGAATTGTAATCAAGATATTACCTGTTATGTCACACAGGGTCAAAGAATAAAATCGTGCAAGCGTGATACAAAAGTAAATAAAATACCGGCGCGAGTAAAATCGTCGTTGTATCAACGAAAGTAAGCAGTTTATTCTGAATGTGGGCTAAAGCAGTTGAAAAAAGTTACTTTTCAGTCGATATTTTAACTTAAGACACTCTAAAGACGCCTCTTTTGATGTCTTAACTGTAGGATTAATTTTAGGATACATCTTAATTTAGGACACGTTCATTAACCTGACTTGGGAATAAAACATGTCATAAGACCATCTTAAGACATTATCTTAGTCCTAAGACAGCTTAGTTAACACGGCCCCAGGTGTGTTATATTTGTTTTCAAAACTCTCACAAAGACCAAAAGATTTTAAATTCCGTCCTTACACTTTATGAGAGAAACTCTGCCATTTTCAAGACTGGAAAGATTTTTCACGGCTGACACTACTAATTAAAATAACAATTATGTAGTTCCGATTATAATTTTCAAAATACTTGACAGTCAGATAACTACTGCATGGTAATTACCTGTTTCTTATCCCGGGTTTCTTATGCACATATGAAGGGGCTATTTGTTGATATAATTAAAAATACAAACTCTTTAGCCTATTATCCGTTTTACTTTCGATTTGAAACAAAAATGTATTAGAAATATTGACAACAGTTTAAAATTGTGTTTTTCGCGAATGAGCTGCCAATGTTTCAAGTGTCATTTTGTAAACGATACCTGAGTTAAGAAATCGCAATTCTAATATATGACGGCCTTCAATAATAGCTTTGTATCCAAACCCGTGGTAAAAATAATATATATTTATGGGAAACGTCATAATAAAATGACGATACTTTCATTAACGTCATAGATAGTTCTACATCATTTTTTGCAACGTCACAGAACAATAGATGGCGTAAAATGGGGTTTCATCCACGTTTACTGGTACGAATTCCCCTAATCGGAACTTGGTTAGTGTCCTATTAGAATCGAAATAATTAACAGTAGCCATATATTTATATAATTTTTACCACGGGCTTGCACTTTATGGTGATATTTTACCCCTCGCTGGTCGCTCGTGATAAAATATTCGCCATATAGTGCCAGCCCGTGGTAAAAATAATATAAATATATGGCTACTGTTAATTATTTCCTAAGTTAACCAGACCAGGGAGTTATCAAGAATCAAGGACGTCATTTGAAAATATTGCACGGATTTTGGCGGATTTTTTTTTTATGGACTCCAAGGATGGACTACCAGCGGGAAATCTAGTGGTATAAAATTATCTCCCTTCTAGAAAAAATCTTTTGTGTTCATATAGTCTTCGGAACAAATTTAAGAGCATGGCGACGAAAATAAACAATCGACCAAATGTCAAGATTTCAAAAGAAATAAACAAATACAATATTTAGTGAAAACGTCATTCAATTTCCACATCTTTACTTTGTAGTTGAAAAGTGATTAAACTTGCCTCCAAGAAGAGGTAATATTCGAATTCCTTTCAAAATTCACTATCACGATGAAAATATTCAATGGACAGACTGGTCAAGATCAATTGCTATCGGGCGTTAAAATGCATGTACCCAGACAAGAATATGTGTACAGATAGATTTTTTAACGTACTGTTTTTATAGGTCAATTTAGTGACTATTCTTGCATAAGCAACGACGAGATCCAAAAGGCATTCTATGTTGCTAGGCTCGAAACAGCGCCATTTTCGTTTTATACCCAAAATGTCAAAGGGTAATCATCAACACAAGATTTCATTGGTTCAATCAAAGAAAAAGGCGTGCCTTCAGTTGAAGTCCATTCAAAGACCCCACGTGCTTAGTGAGTATTAATCGATTTTGTTTATGTAAACTGGACAGTTGCGAGGAAGTAATGGTCGTTTTATTTACTTTATTTCGTCGAAAACACTGCGTGTACCCAGTCCAAAATTTGCAAATGAAACGATAAATATTTAATGCCAATGTATATTTTTTTCTGAAAATTTTTGTGATAAAGAAACGCCTAGATCCAAATCTCTTTGGAACCCCATATATTACCGAAAAAACTCATTTTTCCTAAATATCGTGCATAATATATATATATATTTTTTTAATTGTCATTTGTCAATATTAAGATACGTCACATGCACATAACAGAATATAAATTTTCATGTTATAAGTAACTTTTATCGGGTCTCAGTAACGAGTTAAACATTGCAATCGACATTTTTTATTTTTTCTATACGAGAGTTCATTTTCTATTGTTAAAATACCACCAGACTGCTACTATCGACAAGAATTATCTATACATGTCTCAGGCTGGCAGTCTGAAACATGTTATGTATGTGCACAGTTTATCATCAAAATTATTCTGGTCTCTACCCCTCTCTCCTTGTATTTTCTCTGAAATTTTTGTATTTCCTTGAAATATACAAATTAATGTAACATTCTTTTTTTACAACCCAACAGGGAAATCCGAATAACAGTACTCTGTACTTTGATAAAAATTTGCGTAAACGTTTTTGGGTTCAAAACACGATGAATGTGATGAATGTGATAATTTTGATATTTCGACATCTAAGTTCATACATGCTCCATATTCTTGTCGTTAAGTGAAGGCTAAAAATTATGCAAATCCAAATTCAAATTTGGTCAGAAAAAAACAAGTTTCAGTTCAATGCATGAATTCTGTTAATACAAAAGTCAAACACCAATAAATGAGAGTTGTACATGTAGCAGGTTGAGTTTGAATACAGGGGAGATAATGCAGTTTTATGAAATTTTAACATAATTTCGATACGAAACATTTTCGTCGCTGTTTTTTGTCAAAAAATTTGGATTCTAACAATGTTAAGGTCATTCTTAAGAGAGTCATTTATTTGGAAACTTTCGACAAAGATTTTTGATAATCTTTAAAATTTTGAAATCCGAGTTCTCTTCTCAAACAGGTAAGGCTTTATTGGGTTCATATAGTCTGTCCAAATATCCACTGAGGATTTCCAGTGAACCAAGTTTCTTCCTCTCACCATTTTTAACAACGACAGATCATTTAGGCTTTTGAATGGAGCTATCAACACCTTATTGTTCAACGATGGTGTCATTCATCTGAATTTTCGTGGGACATGCAAGCTAGCGACAAACCTCGAAATAACACAGAAAACTACGACAATCAACAAGGGTACTCAAGATTCTATTAAGAATCTTCAAAGTGTTGGTAAAAAACAATAGACCTCGTTATACAAACGACAGTAAAGTGATGGATAATGTTGGATAATGGCACAAAAAGAGCATCATACAACACAATGAGGAAGATTTGGTGTGACACTTCAAGCTATACACGTAATAGTGCTAGCAATGGTTACAGGGATTTTAACTCCTGCACGATGTGGTTGTTATTGTGTGGTGAAACAAATCATTCCCCTTGTAATTGTTAGCATCCAACTGCAGTAGAGTGTCATAAATGTTATGAAGTGGGTCATAAGGTCTTACTAGGTTACAGGCCAGGTTTCAAAGTATATATATATATATATATATATATATATATAT
>MJUU01024938.1:27269-39816 GCA_002080025.1 Modiolus philippinarum
TAATACGAGATGAATGCCCGGAGGGAAAATGGGAAAAAATTTTGTCAGTAACTGTACATCGGTAAAAATATTAAACAAAATCAATAATTGAAGTAAATGGATGTTTCGTTAAGAATTATATCTGTAATTTAAAATGGTGTTTTTAAAAATATAACAAATTTCAGTGTGTTAAAGAATTTAAATAATCCCTAAAGAAATCAAGTCTTAATATTCAAGCTGGATTTGATCTTTTGCATCCGGAAACGTTCTTTTGCTTGTCGCTATGTCTCATTCCAAGATTTATTTTGGTCAATGGCTACAACTTGCATGTCTGTCCAGCTATGTCCAATGCTGTTGAAATGGACAGCTGTAGCCTGTGTTAATTCTTTTTTCTGTATGTGATTACGGTGAAGATTAATGCGGAGATTTAGTGAGTTCTTTGTTTCACCGATATATTGTTGTTGACATACCGCAAACGTTATCAAATAAATTACGTTTTCCGATTTACAGGACAAATTAGCAAAGATTTTGTAATTCTCGCCAGTTGCTGTGCTCTTGAACGTCGACGTAGTGGAACTGTGTTTGCACAAAAGACAACGTTTGTCTTTGCAGGTCTTAAATTGTCCTATTTCTGTTGATTTGAGTTTGGCTTTAACAAGTATATCCTTCAAGTTCTTAGGTCTGCGAAATGATATAAGTGGTGGTTCGGGGAAAAGGGCTTTCATTTTAGGTGACACATGCAGGACTTTCATGCATTCACGTGTGATAGCTGACAAATCTGGAAAGTCCTGCATGTGTCACCTAATGCAAAGGGTGGAGTTGGTTTCTGCTTTGATCAAAATAGTAAATCTGACTCTTTCGAAAGACTTTGGTGTCTGATAACAGTTAAAACACGAAAATTGCCACCGGGGTCTGATAAGAGTAACACGAAAATTGCCACCGGGGTGGCCTATTTTCCTTATGACAGAATTGATGAAGAAAAATGCTGATGCTCTGTACTATGATTTACTTGAAAACATTACTCACTTATAGTATAGCTCTTATGGGGAACTTTAACCGTCGCTGTCTAGAATTATGTCCATTTTCTGACAAAAGTGTTACATTTGTATAAGTGATAAACCATCTTAAAACGGGGGCCGATTACTCCGTTTCGCTGAGGCTAGTGGTTTAATTATCACTAATACCCTTAATTGGGCCCCTCATTTAAACTGCAATTATATGAAATCTTTAATCTATTACAGCTGTTTTAACCAGGCATGTACCATGTAACTTTGCAATCTTAGTAGCAAAACTGTGATGAAAAGTTTGGTAGAATAATTAACGATTATAGTGCATTTCAAATTTATGCAATATATTTTTAAGCATCAAGTTTGCTAGAAAATGTACAAACAAAGAGTTATGGAGTAAATGTACACGGGACAAATCCTTATAAATACATGACAAGATTAAGCAAATGGAACAAAGCTTTTATTGTTGTTCTTCATCTTGAAGTCACCATGATGCCTTCAACAAAGCAAACACTCAAACCACATAGTAAGTTTAAGACGGCCTCTACATTACATTTAGTAATCATCTAATTTTCACAATATTTAGACATAAAATCACTATGACACTAAGTAATATCATTTTGAAGCGTCAATCCTTCTTTTTCAAATTCCATCTAAGTTTGAAATAGACTATTATATTTTTGGTGTGACAAGTGAGTGATTGGGCATGAATGGATTTTTTAACACCAACCTTAGGCTTATCAAGTTAGCTAGTAACTTTGCAAAGTTTATCAATGCATGATTAATCTAAACTGCTCTAAGTGTTACGTAATTTGTTATGTAAAAAAGAAGAACTCTATTGTGGATGGAAAGTCTATAAAAATATAAAGTTGTTAGGGAGGTTTTTGTTGATAGACCGGGGAAGCACGTTAAACTAATAACGAAAACAAAAGAATATAAGTCATATTCATCAAATTCTTTCCATTAAAGTCCATTATACCGTTTAACATCTATTGGATTGACATCTACAGGAAAGAGAAACGCACACCCAACATGTTAATAAGAATAAAAGAGACACGCACAGCCAAAATGATAATATGAATAAAAGGGACACGCACAGCCAACGTGATAATATGAATAAAAGAGACACACACATCCAACATGATAATATGAATAAAAGGGACACGCACAGCCAACATGATAACATGAATAAAAGAGACACACACATCCAACATGAAAATATGAATAAAAGAGACAGGCACAGTCAACATGATAATATGAAGAAAAGAGATACGCACAGCCTACGTGATAATCTGAATAAAAGAGACATGCACAGCCAACGTGACAATATGAATAATAGAGATACGCACAGCCAACGTGATAATCTGAATAAAAGAGACACACACAGCCAACATGATAATATGAATAAAAGAGACACACACCGCCAGCATGATGATATGAATAAAAGAAACACGCACAGCCAACATGTTAATATGAATAAAAGAAACACGCACAGCCAACATGATAATATGAATTAAAGAGACACGCACAGCCAACATGATTTATACTATAACTAATCCGAGATCCTGAGATATCGCAAAATATTCAACGAATGATCGAATAACGCAGTAAGTCACGAATGCGAGCAGCGCATGAATGAATTAAGCGTTTTTATCCCCCCGCTTAGCGAAAGCGGGGGGATTATGTTATGCAGTCCGTCCTTATGTACGTACGTACGTACGTACGTGTGTTTGTAATGCTCCTCGATAGCTCTGAAACTATAAGAGATACAAATTTGAAACTCGGCACCATACTAGAGTATGATCAGAAGTAGCGCACTGGGGATTCGGAATTTAGGTCAAACGCCCTAGGGGCAACTTATGAGCGAAAACGTATTTTCGCGATATCCAATAATTGAAGAAATTTCCAAGGCCTTTTGGGCTAGAAAGTTGAAACTCTGGAATCGACTCACATATTATGTAGCAAATTCACAGAAGGTGTCGGAACTTTGGTATTACTCCTCAGGGCATGGCCTCTAGGGGGTCCAAAAAACCAAAAAATTGATTCCGCTGGAACTCCTCTTACACCTTAAATTGCAGAAACCTTGTAATAAGGGTATTAGTAACACTATTAAAGTTGTCTGTGCCGAAGGTTTCTGAATTTTGAAATTTGCCCTCCGGGCGGAAAAATTGGCGAATATGTATTTCGAGATATCTAGTAATAAGCGAAATCTTCTGAATTATTCATATATGGAAGCTAAAAATTTGTATGCAAGTTCGATTATATGCATCTCATTTACTGATGATAGCGGACTTTTGGTATGACCCAGGAGGCATGCCCTTAAAGGGCCAAAAAATGTTAAACAATTAGTACTCATCAGAACGACTGCAACTCTGCGTATAATTAAGATTTTGTGGTTTATATTTTCATGAGGAATTATTGGAATTGATCTTTGAATACGTTCTCAGCTTTTGGAATTTAGACTCCGGTGCCAAATTTGGTAAATTTCCTGAAAACGTCAAAAACTAATAATTTTTGAAATTCCAACATGAAGTTTTGTAATTAAGCAACTTTTTAATGTCATCAGCTAGTATGAACACTAGGATTTCAAAAATATGATTCTAATTTTTGTAAATTTCCTGAAACTCTCAAAGACCAATTATTTTTGGGAATTTTACCTTTTAGATTTAATAATCATTTTCAATGGTCCGATTGCAAAAAACTTTTATTTAATTTTGGTAAAGTTCCTGAAACTCGCATAGACCCATTATTTTTTGGAATTCTACCTAGCAACCATATCTTTTTCAATTATTTAGAGATATAAGGGTGAATTTCAACTGTCAGGTTGCAAGAATTATTGATTCTAATTTTGGTAAATTTCATGAAACTCTCAAAGACAAATTACTTTTTGGAATTTTGCCTAGCAACCATATCTTTTTATGCCTTATAGTTTCAGTGATGATTTTCAATAGTCAGATTGCAAAAATCTTTGATTCTAATTTTGGTAAATTTCCTGAAACTCTCAAAGACCTACTTTTTTGGAATTCTACCTAGCAACCATATCTTTTTCAATTCTATACAGTAGTGAAGATCATTTTCAATAACCAGAGTGGAAAAGTCTGATTCTAATTTTGGTTAATTTTCTGAAACTCTCCAAGACCGATTTCTTTTTGGAATTTTACCTAGCAACCATATCTTTTCTGATGCCTTATAGTATTAGTGATCATTTTCAATAATCAGATTGCAAAAATTTTTGATTCTAAGTTTGGTAAATTTCATTAAACTCTCAAAGACTCATTATTTTTTGGAATTCTACCTAGCAACCATATCTCTTTCAATTCCTTACAGTAAAATGATGGTTTTCAACAGCCAGGTTGCAAAAATCTTTGATGATACTTTTGGTAAAGATCCTGAAAATCTCAAAGACCCATTATTTTTTTTTAATTCTACCTAGCAACCATATCTTTTTGGTGTTCTACAGTTACGATGATTAATTCAGTTTCAAAAACACTTGTCTTTTTTTACAAGGGGAGGGGTCCAAAAGGGGGAGCGGGGGGATCGCAATCTTTGATTGGCTGTTTTTCATTCGATCATGAGTTGAATATTTTCGATAATCAGAATCTAGGTCAAGTCAATGTTTTTATTACATAAATCTTATTCTCTAAAATTTAGTGGTTTATTCGAAGATTCATTGCATGAACTACGTTTTCGATGTTAATCCGCTGAGACGTTTACGTAACAACGACGTTGACAACGTCAATTGTGACGTCACTTCCTCGAGTGAAATTATGGAAAATAATATCACAGTTAATTATCACTTTTATTTCACTGAAAAATTTCAATCTTTTCCCGCAATCTATATAATAAAATATGATTAAAAGAGACACGCACAGCCAAAATGATGATATGAATAAAAGAGACACGCACAGCCAACATGATGATATGAATAAAAAGGACACGCACAACCAACTTGATAATATGAATAAAAGAAACATGCACAGCCAACATGATAATATGAATAAAAGATTCACGCACAGCCAACATGATACTATGAATAAAAGACACACGCACAGCCAACATAATAATATTAATTTAAGAGACACGCACAGCCAACATGATAATATGAATAAAAGAAACACACACAGCCAACATGATAATATGAATAAAAGAGACACGCACAGCCAACATGATAATATGAATAAAAGAAACACCCACAGCCAACATGATAATATGGATAAAAGATTCACGCACAGCCAACATGATACTATGAATAAAACAGACACGCACAGCCAACATGATAATATGAGTAATAGAAACACGCACAGCCAACATGATGATATGAATAAAAGAGACACACACAGACAACATGATAATATGAATAAAATAAACATGTACAGCCAACATGATAATATGAATAAAAGAAACACGCACAGCCAACATGATGATATGAATAAAAGAGACACGCACAGCCAACATGACAATATGAATAAAATAAACATGTACAGCCAACATGATAATATGAATAAAAGAAACACGCGCAGCTACCATGATAATATGAATATGTTCTTTTCTGTATCATTAGTCACAACAAAATGCAAGAATCTAATTTTCTTGTTTAGTGATCACAGATACAGTATCTTGTCGATTAACATTTAGTATTGATAGTATTAATTGTGCAATTACCAATATTATGAGCGTAAGAAAAGAGATTTACAGAATCACACATGCTTGTTACAGCAGATGGTGCAGTTAATTAGGATGAATCATTTTAACGTCTAAGAGTCGGCAATTTGTTCAATACCATTATTGTATTTGATATAAACCTCTATAAACTTTGACAATATATAGGAAGGAGATATACAGATATACTGGCCTCTCACTGATACTGCCGATGTCTACTGAAATCCATGATGACTCTTTGCCAAACCCTTCAAGAAGTTTTGAATTTGAATTTTCTTCCGTAGTGGGACAGTGTTTTACCAGCAGACTAGGCTCCTTGAGCTAGCCGGCAGTTTAGCGGCGAGCACTCCTTGGTCCATCTTTCTAAATTACGTTTGTCTATTTTTTCCTTCTCAAGGGTGTGGTCTTTGAGTTAGTAGTCCATCTGTATTTGGGTTTTATTTGTATGTTTATTATACAACGCGTCCGGAATTAGTGTTTACTTTGGATGATTGCGCACTCCAGGATGCGTATCAACGATCAGCCATTTTCACGTCACAACTACAAATACTTTTGACTGCTTCCAAAACACAATTGATCACGTTTTAACATCGAGTAACTGATGTATAAATGATTGCATTAACAAGAGTACCATGGCTGTTCTAATAAATCTACATGTATTAATAAATCTGATTGCATGTTGCATTGAAGAATGTGTAGCGAATTTCAGAATCGAAATAGGAATACACATATTACATCTTGCACGTTGGATGTAATGGCTCTTTAATTAAAGAGGAAATGAAAAAAATAAAGAAACCATTTATTTCACGAAAAGATAGCAAAACAAAGATTGCCTCATTGATTGATTTTTGAACGATATCATACAAGAATAACCCCTGTTTCAATACTGTTTTAGTATTTTTGGTCTAGGAAAAACTTTAGAACATAAATTTATAAAAATGCAATGTACATGTACAAATGTAAATACGTAAAGCAACATCGAAAATCGAGCAGGAAATGATTCTACGAAGAAAAAATAAATCTATTTTGTGAAGTTATTTTTATTGAAAAAAAAATATTAATTTAACTGATAACTTAATTAGTGAGTATAATGTAAAGCAAACCCTGTACTCAATACGAAAAGCTTATTACCTCTCAGGTTACTGATATGCAGGGATTTTCAGCCATGGAAAATACATGTATAAAACATGATCATTCAGGGACCAGTATTATTTTCATACTTGGTTGTTTCAATCTTTGTAAAATTACACTACAAACATTATATTATTGTACGTTTAATATTTAATTACCTATCAAAATGATCAATCAAAAGTTGCACTATATTTTACGATTGAGAAAAAAACGTAGCAACGATTCACAATTAAGTTTTTTTAAGTAGACTTGGAAGTGATGTCTATATTTTAAAGGCGGGTTCTTTTTTCTGAAAATGCGTAAAAATCACATAAAATTGTCTAAAATTATATCACAATATGCATTTTTTAACAAAAACAGGCGCGGATCCAGACAATCTAAATTGGGGAGGGGGTTCAAGTAAAAAAAAATGGCCTGGTCAATTATTATCGACGATACAATTTGTATCCTAAACCTTTTTCCTTTTATGCAATAAATATCTAATTATTTCCTGTGATAAATCCAAAATAGATTCCCATCAAAAACTTTAAAAAAAAAACTGAAAAAAACTCACGAACAACTACAAATGAAAATAAAAGTGAAAAAAATTAAGTATAGAAAAAGGAAAAAAAAACATACTGTGCAAAACGAAACAAAAAAAACTCAAAGCACTCACTTAACGTCTATGACTGATGAGTTAAATTGTGTATTTTTTTTTATTTTGATGTATATATGTATTACATACATGAAATACAAAGGCTTCTTAGGAAGTACCACGTCAATCAACCTTTTATACACGTGACAATAATCAAAGACAACCTCATGAAAACGCACAAATTGATGACAAATTTTTACATAAAGATACTGACTATTTTTTCTCACTAGAATTAAGCAATCTTTTTTTTTGTCGGTAAATAAAATCTCGCTTCATATAAATCATCCTGGTTATTTTGTCAGGCTTTCCCTGTCCATAATACGCCAGATATCAGGGTAAACTTATTTCATATTCTAGCTCTAGCAGAGGTGTTGCTGTACTGTTCCCAAACTCTTTTGAATTTAAGATTCATAATGAAATTTTAGATAACCAGGGAAATTTTGTTATTTTAGATATTACAATCCAAGACTATAAGATGACTTTAGCAGCAATTTATTGCCCATCTGAAGACAGACCTTCCTTTTTTGAAACGATTTATAATAAAATATCGACATTAAATAACACATCACTAATTTTAGTAGGGGATTGGAATGTAGTACAAGACTATTGTAATGACACTTTTAACTACAGTCTGGAAAATAATCCAAATGCGAAATTAAAACAAGTTAGATGATGCAAAGTCTGGATCTGACATATATTTGGCGTTTGCAGCATCCAGATGTAAAAAAAAAGGTTTTCGTGGCGGGGTCCTAATAGAAAACAGAGTCGCCTTGATTATTTCTTGGTTACCTCAGATATAGATTCTATTACTGAAATCTCAAATATTGGTATTAGTTATAGGTCAGATCACTCACCAGTGTCAAAAGTTTTAAAAATTATAACCAGACTAAGAGGAAAGGTGTATGGAAGGTTAAGAATTGTTGGAAAGGTGAAGGAGGATATCAAAAATGTAATTGGGGAATATGAGTGTGATCCAATGGTTTATATTGAGGATGAAATTATCAATTATTGTGGGAAATGATTAAAATGAGAATACGAGGATCTACAATCTCTTATGCTTCTTTAAAAAAAGGAACAAGATAAAAAAAAGAAAAAGAATTGCATAATAAATTGTTACTTATATACAACGAATTCATTGTAACAAATTCAGACATTATTAGACAAAATATGGTTAAGATTGAATTAGAAATAAAAAATTGAAGGGAAAAAAGGCAAACGGTATAATTTTACAAGCAAAGGCAAGATGGCACGCAGAAGGGAAAAAAATCTCACAGTATTTTTGTAATTTAAAGAAAAAACATTATTTAGAAAAAATTATTCCAAAAGTTATTCGAGATGATGGATCAGTAATTCTGGATCCCTCTGAAATCAGAAAAAAGCAAAAACTGTTTTATCATTTGTACTCTAGCTCAAAGCCAATGTTACGTGACACTCACAGGGAAACATTTCTTCTGAATGAGAATCCATTTAATATAAAATTGACTCCTGGAGAGATGGATCTCTGTGAGGGTCATCTAACACTACAGGAATGTCTTCACGACAAATTCGAAGTCACCAGGTATTGATGGATTTACAGTTGAATATTATAAATTCTTCTGGAATGATATTTAAATAATTTTAATTCGATGTTTAAATGAAGCGTTAGACAGTGGTCAATTTTCTATATGTCAACGGCAAGGTTTAATTACATGTTGACCGAAGGAAGACAAGTCAAAGTTTTATTTGAAAAACTGGAGACCTATTACTCTTTTGTGTGTTGACTTTAAACTTGCTACAGCAAGCCTAGCAAATAGACTTAAAACACAGAAGGGATTTTCAAAGGGTCGATATATAGGGGAATGTACAAGACTTATATTTGATTTAATGGAAAAAATGGAAGAACACATTCCTGGATTATTATTACTGGTAGACTTTGAAAATGCTTTTGACACTGTTGAGTGGTCTTTTATTGAAGGAACTTTGAATTAATTTGGATTTGGTCCTTCATTTATTAATTGGATCAAAGCATGTTACTGTAATATTTCTAGTACCATAATAAGCAATGGTTATATTTCAGAGTCTTTTGCACTAGGAAGAGGGGGTTGTCAAGGTGACCCTTTATCTAATTATTTGTTTATTTTGGTATAAGAATTATAAAGCAGTGCAATAAAAATATCCAGATATTTCACGTATAACGATAGGAGGCTCTGAATTTTTATTGAGCCAATATGCTGATGATTCCTTCTTAGTCTTGGATGGAGAAGAAAAATCTTTAGAAAAATCATTATCATTATCATTGTATCAATTGTTTTCGGAATGTGCTTGATTCAAGATTAATGTACATAAAACAGGATTGGACCAAAAAAGGGTAGCATGAACAGAATTTTGTCTGCAAAAAATTTGTCATGGAATTTTTCTGGAAAATTTAAGTTACTTCGAATTTGGTTTGAACTTGCAAAACAATATAAAACTATAATAAATTTCAAGAAAAAATTAAAAAGTATCAGGTCTTTGTTGGATGTTTGGTCTTTCAGAGAATTAACATATATTGGAAGGATTACTGTGTTTTTAAAACCTTGGCACTACCCATATTGGTACAAGTGTTAACTGTCCTTCCTAACCCCCCCCCCCCCGAAAATATTATGAAAGACATTCAAGGTATTTTCTATGTTTTGTGGCAGGGAAACCAAATAAAGTAAAGAGAACAATTATAATTAATGACTATAAAGATGGAGGTCTGAAACTCCCTCATGTCGATTCATTTTGTTATAGTTTGAAAATGTCATGGTTGAATAATTTTTTTGACCCACAATACTATTCACCTTGGAAGATTAAATGATATCCAAAAATGGGATGGTGACAAGATTTTATATTTACGTAAGCAAGGTCTTTTTTCAAAAGAACTAAATCCTTTCTTGCGTGCTGTTATAAAGAATTTTTCTAAACTCAAAGAAAAAAAATATTTTAATGGATAATCCAAACGAGGTTTAAGTCAATCCATATGGCTAAATCTTAATATAAAAATAGACGGGAAAATGGTAATAAAACATACTTTTTGTGAAATGAAGTATTTTTCATAAAATGATTTAATGTCAGAAATAAGACAATTTATACATTTGAGGAATTCAAAGATAAATATTATTTTTAAAGTGACATTTGTGGAATTTTTTGGATTGATAAGTGCGATTCCAACCAGCTGGAGGAGACTTGTACATGGAAAAAAAATGTTGAATAATATAGAAAATAAAATTATAGATAAAGTGAAATGTGACTCTCAACCATATAAATATTTTTATATTTATTTTTGGAACAAGTGACAGAGACACTTCTTTGGCACAACACAAATGGGAATATGGGGTCGTGTTAACGAAGCTGTCTTAGGACTAAGATATGTCTTAAGATGGTCTTATGACATGTTTTAGTCCTAAGTCAGGTTAATGAACGTGTCCTAAATTAAGATATATCCTAAAATCAATCATAAATTTAGGACATCAAAGGATGTGTCCTAAGAGTGTCTCAAGTAAAAATATCGACTGGAAACCAACTTTTTTCAACTTCTGTAGCTCAGATTCGGAATTAACTGCTAAATTTCGTTGATACAGGGACGATTTTGCTAATTTTCGTTGATACAGGGACGATTTTACTCGCACCGATATTGATTTACCGTTGTATCAAACTTGCATGATTTTATCTCAGTGTGACATGACAGGTAACACCTTGATTACTGTTCAGTTATGTAAAATACATGTATGTAATACGTATATTGATTAGAATACAATACCCCTAACTTTCGTTCATTACATTTGATGCAATTTCATTTCATACACCAAAATGATCATTTTACAATTATCACAATCAGTTTTAAATTAATTATTCAAAAAATATAAGTTTATTCCATACTTTATTTTATTATTTACAATGTTAAATATTTGTTGCATAGTTTAAAACTGTTATAAACTGTAGCTTCGGTAGTTTGTCATTTATAATCATTTATTTTTAAAATCAATTTTATTATATTCTTATTTAGGATACTAATTAGGACATCCTAAATTAGGATAGTCCTAAGATAGCTTTGTTATAACAATCTAAGACATGTCTTAAGATGGTCACAACAATGTCCTTAAATATGTTATAAGACATGTCTTAGGACATATCTTAGGATAGTTTCGTTAACACAGACCATGAATTAAATACATACATTGATGACTGGGGACAAATATATGCCACATCTTTTTTTATATCAAGGGACTCTGTTCTTCAAAATTTTAATTTCAAACTCTCTCATAGAATTTTGGCATGTAACTCTTATGTGCATAAATACAAACTAAAGGGAACAGAGCTTTGTGCCTTCTGTTCAGAAACTAAGGAAAAACTAATACATATTTTTTGGGAATGTTCATTTATGCAAAATTTTTGGATTGGTATTAGAAATGCATTGAATTGCTGAGGAATTACGATTCCTCTTAACCCAAAATAATTTTTGGTGTGACAAATGAATCACAGATATATGATACTATTTATCATAGTTTACTTATTTTGAAATATTTTATTTATAAATGTAGATGTGATGGAACAAAACCTTCTTTTAAGGGGGAATTGAATATTTAAATTACTATATTAACATAGAAAAAAAAATCTGCACTGTACGTATCCCCTGCACAGAATGATAAAATTAATAGAAAGTAGTCACTTTTGGAGGCAGTAGTTGTATAAAAGTATACTGTTGATTTAAAACAAAATAATTACATTTCATGAATATTCATTTGAATTTCGTCAGTTTGATAGGTGAACATCGATCACGTGGTATATCAATGTGAAGTTGCAAATCCCATGATACACATTTGACCACGTGGCGGATAAATTTGTAAAAAAAGAATCCTAATGTACATGATGTACTTCCCTGTAAATAAAGTTGTTTTTTATATTTCGGGTTTAAAATGTAATTATATGAATTGAATGCATTATTTGGAAGTTTCATAGGGACTATGAAAGGGTTGACCGGGCGCACATTTTCAACATGAAGCGCTACCGCGCTTCATTAAAAATGTGCTTCGGTCAACCATTTCATATCCCAATGAAACTTCAAGATAATGAATTCAATTCTTAAATGATATATATATATATATATATATATATATATATATATATATATATATAT